>JAHBCN010004247.1:76789-119289 GCA_019359885.1 Listronotus oregonensis | reverse complement strand
CTCTCTCTCTCTCTCTCCTCTCTCTCTCTCTCTCTCTTCTCTGTTGTCTGTCTGTTGTCTGTTCTTCTTTCTACTATCTCTATCTCTATCTCGCTATCTTCTCTTCCCTCCCTCTTTGTTTCTCCTCTTTATCCCATCTCTCTCTACCTCTCTCCATCTCTCTCTCTACCTCTCTCCATCTCTCTCTACCTCTCTCCATCTCTCTCTACCTCTCTCCATCTCTCTCTACCTCTCTCCATCTCTCTCTACCTCTCTTTACCTCTTTCTATCTCTCTCTACCTCTCTCTACCTCTCTCCATTTTTCTCCATCTTTCTCTATATTTCTCCATCTTTTTCGATCTCTTTCCCGCTCTCTCGCCCTCTCCTCCTGCCTCTCGCCCTCTCTTTCTCTCTCTCGCCCTCTCTTCCTCTCTTTCGCCCACTCCATCTCTCTCCATCTCTCTCCCTCCCTCTCCATCTCTTTTCTTTTTTTCCCTCTCTCCCCCTTTCTCTCCATCTCTCTCCCTCTCTCTCGCTATTACTCCATCTCTTTCCCTCTCTCTCCCTTTCTCTCCCTCTCCCTCTCTCTCCCTCTCTCTCCACCTCTCTTTGTCCATCTCTTTCCCTCTCTTTCCCTATCTCTCCCTCTCTCTCCTCTCCTCCCTCTCTCTCCCTCTCTCTCCCTCTCTCTCCCTCTCTCCCCCTCTCTCTCCCTTTTTCTCCCTCTCTTTCCCTTTCTTTCCCTCTCTTTCCCCCTCTCTCCCTCCCTCTCCATCTCTCTCCCTCTCTCTCCATCTCTTTTCCTCTCTTTCCCTCTCTCTTTCTCACCATTTATCTCCATCTCTCTCCCTATTTCTCCAACTCTTTCCCTCTCTCTCCTTCTCTCCCCTTTCTCTCCCTCTCTCTCCCTCTCTCTCCATCTATTTCCATCCCTCTCCATCTTTCTCCATCTCTCTCCATCTCTTTCCTCTCTTTTCCTTCCTCTCCCTTTCTTTCCCTCTCTCTCCCTCTCTCTCCCCCTTGTACCGCAATTCTTAGGTCTTCGGAGATGCTTTCGAGCGAAAAAAAGTTTATCAAGATTGACACGTGGCAAAGGGCTGAAAATGGCCCCTCAAGGCCCGAAAAATGGGTTTCCCGGTAATATCTGCCAAAATATGCAAATTGGAGAATTATTGTTTAGACAAAAAATGAAGATTGCTTTGTGATTTACAAAAATGGTCCCTATAATTTTTTTTCGAAAAATTGGTAGTTTTCGGGATAACGAGGTGCCGCTCTACCGCTAGAATGCCGCTATGTGTATGAATTTACTTATAAGCGGGCGGACGGATTGTTCCATTACTGGGTAATAATAAACATTTTTTAATCATTAAAGTTTATCGGAATAGGAAAACCCGTACCTATCAATTCATATGAGTTTGGGTCCATTCTGATTTTTCTAGAATATTAAAAAAAGCAAAGTCTTTTTTTCACAATATTTTGAGGGTATCTCATTAATTTATTGAATTTTTTTGCAAAAATGGTTTGTTATTAACATTTCTTTTTTATAATGAGACCTTACCAAGTGTTCAATGATCCCAGAAAATTTCCTTCACAATCTTTCTTGTGAAATTGTTTTGCCCATCTGCATTTTTTAGTAAGAAACTACAACTACCACATCTATCCAGTGTGGAATGAATTTCCCACGGCCGTTTTCGCGAAAAATATTGGTGTTGCGAAAAAAATGGTAAAGACCATTTTTGTAGATTTCGAGGTGGTCTTTATTTTTAAAAAAAAATGTTCTAATTCGCATATTTTGGCAGATATTGGCGGGAAACTCATTTTTGGGACTTTGGGGGCCATTTTCAGCGGGTTCCCACGCCGAAATCGTGATAAACTTTTTCTCGCTCGAAAGCATCCGCGAAGACCTAAACATTGCGCCACAAATGAAAACTGTACAGATTTATTTACGGCTTTGGGTACTTTCAGGTCTTCAGTTACTGGACTAATATGATATTATTCTTTTAAGTTCAAGTTTAAAATAAAAAAAAATTCAAAACTTATTGACGTTGGTAAATATCTTCTATATCTACTTTTTATTACCAGTTGCGAAAAATTTTACTTTTTGTAACTAGTTATAAAAACTAAGATATTTGAAAACGTCAATAAGTTTTGAAAAGTGTCACTTTGAATGTCAAAATTAGAAAAAATCATATTCTTACCTTCTCGGGGTTGATTTCATCAAATGTTGCAAGGAAATTCCGCAAAATATTTATTCTTAACTTCGGTACGGATTTTTCAGTTTTTTCATACATATGATGCAAAATTCTTTTCGTAAAGCTAGGCGTACCATCGATTAAAAATAAATTAACTTGCTCCTTTAGTTTTTCCAAACATACCCCGGTTTCAAACCCTAAAGATCCTCCATATGAATATCCGCACAAAAAATAGGGTCCAGTTTTTTGAATTTTTCTAATTTCTTTAGTAAAATACGAGGCATACGATTTCATATCATCCCAATGTAAATCGCTAGTAGACTGAAGACCATACACGTTGGCTTTTAGCTTTTGTGCTAAAGGAAGCATTATTTCCACATTACCCTCGATGGGATAAAAAAAGAATACTTTAGTTGAATAGGATTTATCATTAATAATTTCTATAACTGAGTGTTCGGGTAACATGGCGTTTATTCTTGAAATATGTCCATTTACACCATTGGTTGTTGGAGCTGCTTTAATTTTCTCAGTAGAAGTTTCTGAAGTTTCAAATAGGGTGGTTATTTGATTAAGAGTTAGATCTCTTATTTCTTCGGGACTTAATTCGATGTTGAAATTTCTGTAAAGTGTTTGTTTGATTTCGGCAATCATGAGAGAATCTATTCCTATTTGGACGAGTGGCAGATTTTTGTCAATGAGATCTGAAATTAAAAAAAAAAAATATATTATAAATTTAATATATAAAATAATTTATATATATATATATATATATTATATAATATATAATATATAAAATAATTTATATATATATATATATATATATATATATATATATATATATATATATATATATATATATATATATATATATATATATATATATATAATATATATATATATATATATATATATATATATATATATATATATATATATATATATATATATATATATATATATATATATATATATATATATATATTTAAATTAAATAATTTAAAAATTTATTTTAAAATTTAATATTTTATTATAAAAATTTTAATTGTGTCGTAACGTCGATACATTTACGACGCCTCATAGACTCCGGAAGGCGTTTCGGGTTTCTAGTAAAAGTTAAATAAAGTTCTTTGCTTAATTTAAGTGTCATTGTCATTAGATAGTAAGTTACTTTCCAGATTTTCAATCTCTTGACAAATTGATGAAGGGTATCAGTGCCTAGTTAAAGGGTAACTTAGAACCTTTTTTCTTTCTTAATATTTTTAAAGTAAATTTTAATTTTAAACAATTTATTAAGGAAAAGGTACACTCATTAGAAACTATATTTGTATAAAAATTGATAAACCTTTTTGAAAAAAAACTTTTAAATTACTCTATTCGCTGTGTTTTAATTAGCAATAGACATTCTACAGGGCGCCCAAACCTTAATTTGCATCTATTGGTTTTCAGTTTATATTTAGTCGATAGCAGAGTTTGTTGTTTGTTTTGTTTATAGGGCTGTTGTGAATATTTGAAAAACAAACAATATATTTTTTTATAATATAAACTTACCGTTGTATTTTTTGTAGAGAAAAGTCGGAAAACCGCCATACTGACCATTTCTAATAAAATTTATGACTTTGGTCCTTTTAAAGTTAAAAAGCAGATTTTCCGGAAAATTATTGTTTATAGTATGTTATACAGAGGTCGCAATTTAAATTATATATGTATTATTTTAAACGATTCAACGTATTAACTTTAATTGTTAGATGTAAATTAGGTAAAGGGATGATTAAACTTTAAAGTATATTCCACAATTTGTATATCTTTGATTTTCATACAAATATGATGGAAAGTGAAAAAACGGCTTTGGACATTGCGCTGAACGCGCGATCTCGAAGGTAAAGCAAAAGATATCTTACCTATTTCCTTTATTCCCAAAATATGGGCCACGGTTTCAGTTGGCGTTTTGCTAGTGGATAAAACTGCCGCATTTTGTTCGTCTAAAATGAAAGTTGATCCCACAGCACATGGTTGTAACATAAACGTTTCTAAAGCATTTAAGCATGATGCTATTGGTTGCCGAACTAGACCAAAGGCGTCAACAGTCTGCAAAGTACTTAATTATTAAAACACAGTTAACAGTAAAACTTGTATTAATTAATTAATTAAAAAACAAGCTTGAATTCTGATCATATGGTAAACTCTCATTTTAATACTGGAGGTAAACCTAAATTAAATTGATCCACAAATTAAGTTGGTGTAAACACTTGCTTACTAACAAAGAAAGGTTTTTAGGTCTCCGACTCCGATTTCATACCGCTGAAATATGTTATTCTATGTCGAAAACTAAGCATTTTCCTTATTCGCGGAAAAACATTTTCTAGGGGTTAAAATCAACCCCTAAACTTCTCCCCCTTAAAGGGTCAATTGTAGGTTTCACACACTTGTAATCGATATTTTGTCAAACGGCCAAGAGGGTCATAATATAGATAAAAAATTATGAGAAAAAACGACTACAAGTATGTGAAACCTGCAATTGACTCTCTCAGAGGATAAACTTTGGAGGTTGATTTCACCCCCTAAAAATGTTTTTTTTTTTCGATAAAAAAATACCTGTCTCTTAGATTTCCACGTAGAATAACATATTTCAAATTTGAAATCGGGGGCGAAAACCTGAAAGCTTTTCCTTGTAAAAAAAGGAAGTCCTCGATTTAGTCCATGGACCTAATTAATTCTTGCGGTGTAAACTGGGCTTATGTAAAATGTGTTTCAGGAGGAAAGGAAGATATTTTAGGAACATGTCCAGACGGTCAAAATAGGAGAAATTAAACCATATGTTTTAATACGATTCTTAATCGTCTCTGAAATAATCGGTTCAATTTTTTTTATAAAGATTTAAAGTAATTAAAAAGTTTTGTCTTTGTACCTCCGGTTTGTAGGTATTTCATTGCTTGTCAATACCTAATTTAATGGACTGGTAGTTTTGACAAGCATGGTTGTCAGTTTGATTGATTCTGAGCGTTTCGACTCGAAAATAGAAAATATTCCATTCGTAATGCCTCACACATTCACCCATAGGGAGTATGCTGACATGTTATTCGTGTATGGTTTCTGTAATGGTACCGCATTACGTGCTGTTGATGAATACCGACGTCGTTTTTCAAATCAAAGAGTTTCTAATCGAAAAGTTTTTCACAAAGTTTTTGCAAATGCTGAGGAAACAGAAATGTTTCCAAGCGCAAGGATTGATTCTGAACGAGAGGCGGGTCTAATAGTGAAAAATGAAGAGAATGTTCTGGATATGGCTGAAGAGAACCCAGGTGTTAGTACGAGGCAAATTACGAAAGAACTTCGATTATACTCACATGTGGGCGTTTGGAAGACCTTAGAAAAAACGGTTTAAAGCCTTTCCATGTTTAACCGGTTCAACATCTTCAAGAAGGTGATTATGGCTTAAGGGTTTAATTTTGTGAATGGATCCAACAAAATCGAGGCCTACATAAATACATTTTATTAAGAGATAAAGCTCAATTCATCTGTGATGGAATCAATAACTGTCACAATGAACATCGGTGGTCAGATGAAAATCTTTATGATACGTTTGAACAACTTTCAACATCGATTCAGTATTAATGTGTGGTGTGGAATGCTCAACGACCAGTTGTTTAGTCTTTTGTATTGAATGAACGTCTTACTAGAGATGAATATTTAGGGTTTTTGAAAGACCATTTAACACACATGTTGGATGATGTTCCGCTAATTGTTCGACACCGAATGTTCTTTCAGCACGATGGAGCCTCGCGTCATTTTAGTCGGCGGATGCGTAATTTCTTGAATAATCGTTTTTCTGCTCGTTGGATTAGCCGAGGAAAACCTCAAGCTTGCCCACCGAGGTCACCAGACCTAAACCCACAATCTAATTTTTAATGCTGCAAATATCATTATAAACAATCCCCAAGCAATTCAGCGCGCAACACAAGCGATTAACAAACGTGGTGCAGCTTGATTTGAAGTTGGTGGGGGTATTTTTAAAAACATTCTAAATTAGTGAAATTTTGTTGTTTTACTAGTATTGGTTTGTGTTGCTTTTGAAATAAAAACACTTTTTTTTAAGTTGGAATTCTCCTTATATCTTTAAATCGGGTTTTTCTTTTTTGAAACTTGGCACGGTTAGAACAAAATACACCTTTTAATGATAAACTTTTGTTACTATAATGGACCAGTGGCATAGCTTTGGACAATTTATTTATGTTTTTTACTATTATTTCGTCATAATTTTTTTGGTAATAAATAATAGTAAAAAAAGTTTATCATTAGAAGGATTATTTCGGTCAATGTTTTATCTGTACCAAGATTCATTTAAATTAAAAAACCCAATATGAAAATTAAGAAAACATTTTTCTTTTACACCTTGTAGCTTAAAAATAAGGCCATTTTGGAGCTATGTTCATATAATATTTTTGTCTTATTTTTGAACAAGGAAACTCCCAGTAGGAGATGGCGTATTTTTTTCATTATCTTGTAAAATTCTTAGTTTGTCTTTTTATACAGTGTGTAAAAAGTATAATGCTCATAATTTTAATGGGTGATCGTTGAGCTCAAAACAAGTCGAAAAGCTCATATGACATATGTGTTAAAACTTGACAGATTTTTGTCTAAACGATGTCAAAGTTTGAACTTTGAAAGCAATTATTTCTGAAAACCTGAAACTTTTGTCTTAATCGCTTATCAGTGGATTCATTTACTAATAAAATAAACTAAGTTTTAAATGTTTTAATCTACAAATAAAAAAATAATATTAATAATAATTTTTCCCCCAGTTAAAAATGTAAAAAACAATTGGCAACAAAGCTACCTAGCTAGAAGCCTTGTGTGGTTGAGTTGTAAATACGTGTTTAACGGCCGCGACATTTTTGGTTGTTTTTAAATCGGAAAAAATGCGAGTATGTTATAAATTTGCTAGTGAAGTGCCTAAGAACTTTGAAAACAAGATGTGTGCAACCGAGAAATCTTATTCTTTAGGCAAAATGAAAAAGTGCTGTTTTAAAACATAATAATTTGTGCTCTAAAAATGAATATTTGGCCTATTTGTGGTAAGCACAATAATTTTTTAAGGTAAAATTTTGCTTTACGGACACCTAGCCGATTTTTATAAAATTTTGCATACGGAGGTTTTTTGGGGCGCTGATCACGAATCTATTATTAGTTTTTTGCCGGCAACCTCTGGTTTTTAAGTTATGAGGCCTAAATGTGAACTAACTTTAAAATTCTCCCTTCTTGAAACTGATTACCAACAAATGGGAACATACACTGATTAGGCACATATATATTAAACAAATACACTAAAATTCACAATAATTTATTGTCTATTTTAAGTCAAATTTATTTTAAATAAATCCACTTTTCTGTACGTTGTAAGAAGATATATGATGTATAACTGGTTGCCTGATTCATGATTAAGTTGTTAAAATATAAAAAACTGAATTTATTTGAGGTGTCTTGCACTAAAAATAGGCAATAAACTTTTGTAAATTTTAGTGTATTCCTTTAATATATAAGTGATCAATCAGTGTATGTTCCATTTTGTTGTTAATCAGTTTCAAGAAGGAGGAATTTTGGAAAAATATCCATTTTGAGGTTGGACCACTTGAAGGCCTAATTACTCAAAAACCACAGGATGCCGCAAAAAACTGATTTTAGATTCGTAATCAGCACCCCAAAATTTTATAAAAATTGGCGTGGTGTCCGTAAAGTAAAATTTTACCTTCTTTAATCAAAAATATTAACCAAACAATAATGTATTGTTTTTTACATAAGTTTAATTTCAAATTAAATATCAAAATAAATTGCAAGAAGTATTTTTAATTATTTGTATATAAATAAATATCTCCTTAAAAAAAGTGTCAATATGCAACTCTCGCAAAAAACGTTTGACTCGCTTCGAAGAAACGGGCGTGGTGTTGCCACTTTTTTATTAAACTTTAAAAGACCATATTTCGAGAACAGTTAAATTTTGACCCATATGTTTTTGGCTTTTTCGACTTGTTTTGAGCTTCACTATCGCCCAGTAAAATCGTGAGCATCATACTTTTTACACCCTGTATACTAATTTTATTTCAGTGATATTTTACACAAATATCAGGATGGTCGTAGTAAGCATATAATTAAAATTTCAATCCAATTTTTTTAGGATAGACTAAGTTTATTATGCGATTTGTTAAATAATGTGTTGATGCGCCATGGTGTCATACACATTCATTAATGCGTCTAGGCATACTTCTAATTAGGTGATCAATATCTTCCTGGGGTATCTCATCCCAGTTCACCTTAACCTCAAAGCGCAACCAGAGTTTGAGGTGGCTGTTGTAAATTGTTTAGTCTTCCACTTATCATATTCCACACGTGTTCAATGGGAGACAAGTCGGGAGACCGTGGTAGCCAAGCAGCAAATTAATTTTGGTATGTTCAAAGTAGTCCAACGTTACTCTCGCCACATGTGGTCGGGCGTTATCGTGTTGGTGGGTCCACTATTTCTTCAATGTAATGCTGAGCGGTCATGCTGCCTCTAATGAACACTAAAGGAGACCTAGAGAAGTAAGCAATGGCACCCTACACCATTATCTCAACAGTATGATAAGCGTGCCTCTTAACAATAAATTGGGGATCACGGCGTTCTTCACGTCACCTTTTTACTCGACCCGACCACCGTGCATGGCTAAACAACATCGGGATTCATCGCTAAAGACCACTGTGTTCCACTGAAGTCGATTGTCTTGATGCTGGCAAGTCAAAGGTAAGACACAGTAAAGACGAAATGAAAAAAGAGCAAAACTTTTTATTCGACGATAAACTGTACGCATTCCAATTCGCCTTCCATGTTCTGTAAACTACTGGTTAGCCAAGTTTTTACTGAACATAATCCAACCATTAGTGGGTAAGACGCCATCTTTTGTTAAAAATACTGCACATTTTGTTGACAATATCAAAAAGTTTGAGATAACACTAAATGACTATTTTGTAAGTTTTGATGTTGAGAGCTTGTACAACAATGTTCACCTGGAGGAGTCATTAAGCATTATCAAGGCCAAATTGGAGGTTGACCAATCGTTAGCAGAAAGAACCACACTGCCGTTAGATGGGGCTGTGGACCTGTTGGAGTACTGTCTACGTAATTCCTACATTTAAGTTAAAGATAGATTGAAGGTAATATATACATGGAATGGTTTAAAACCAATATAATTGACAAAGCACAGGTCAAGCCCAAAGTTTGGTTGCGATATGTTGATGACACCTTTATTATTTGGAACTGTAGTGAGGAACAACTTAAATCATTTCTGGAACACCTAAATAATTTTCGTCCGTCTATTAAATTTACCATGGATAAAAAAGGATTCCTCACTATCTTTCCTTAATGTATTAATAAGGCGATCCCGAAATACAGTTGACACATCAGTATATAGCAACCCAACACACACCGGATAATACTTGAATTTCGAGGCTAATCATTCTGGCGCAACGAAAGAAGGTATAATAAAAACACTTTATAATCATGCCAAAACAATATGTAGTACTGATATTTTGTTAAATAAAGAAGTTGATAATATCAAGGAAGACCTGCGACAGGACGGTTACACCGAAACACTTATTCAAAGAACAATTTTAAACTTTCGAAATAAAAAACAGGTTATACATACAAATCAACAACAAGAAATGAAGATCCTTACTATACCTTATATGCGAGGAACTTCCGAAAAAAATAAGAAGAATAGCAAGAAAATACCACATCAAAACAGCATTCTCTTCCCGCAACACCCTTAGAAGTTTTCTTACCAAAACAAAACCGAGTACTTTGATTGCGGGAAAAGCAGTTGTTTATTAAATACCCTGTGAGTGTGGTGATCTATATATTGGTGGGGCAAAGAGACCTTTAGAAGTTAGAATTAACGAACATCAAAAATATACTCGAATTGGCGAGAGTGACAATTCAGGTGTTGCTTGGTCTTAACAGCATAATATTAATTGGAAAGATGCTGAGATTGTTCTTAGAGAATCCCACTGGAAAAAACAAAAGTTTAAAGAAGCTGCTATTATTAATAACAATTCCCATATTTATAGTAAACCAAGTTTAGATTTCCACAACATTTGGCAACCTCTTCTTACTAACAGGAAAGAAGTCAAACTCAGTAGACCATAGAAATGGGCAGTGGCTTCACGCATCAGTGACCCGGTTAGGATATATAAGGTGTAGTCATAGGCTTAGATATTTAGTATTCACTTTAAAACGATCAGAGATACTTACTGTTTGAAACGTTGTAAAAAAGTAAATAAAGACAATGGAAGTCCGAGAAGAAGGTTTTATTCAACCTACAACATTGTCTAGAACCTTTAGAATAATCACGTAAAGCTAGAAATCTGAAATCTAGAAAAAGAGGTGTTGTTCTGTGAACTCGTCCTGTGCGCCTGACTCTTTGTGTTTGGCCTTCTTGAAGCCATACCCGACCACGTCTCACCACAATATCTAAACTTCTTTGCAGTCTAGCACCAATATCCCGGTATAAAAGTCCAGCCTGCCTTAATCCAACTATTCGTCCCGTTCAAACTTGCCTAATTGGCAATAATTTGCATTTCTTTTTGGTCTGAGCATTATTAATACTTGCAAACAACGTTTACTAACACGATCATTGACAATCCTGATCATATCAATCTTTATTATTTCATTTCTCACATATTGGAAAAAAAATCGGATTAAAAAAGAAATGCAAAAGTAATACGGTTAAAAATTTTATTATGTGTTGTATTTGTAATGATAAACTTGTAAACAAAAATTATTGAAAACCAATAATTTTTACTGGGTGTTCGAGTTTCTATGTCATTTAGTATATATTTCCGTTAACTTACTTTATCATACTTTGAGTCTTCATTAAGGGCTCCCACTTCATCAACTGGTCCGTATTGGACGGCTAATCCAGGCAAGCCGTCTTTTTGCCTTATTTCGCAAAGCCTTTCTAATGCAGAATTGGCCATACCATAGTTCGATTGTCCACGGTTACCCCTTCCCGAAACTACTGAACTAAAGACGACAAACTGGTCGAGATCTGGACAACGTAACCTAAAACACATTAAAAAATCACCATGTGGTAACTTATTTACCCAGGTACATACACTGTGTTCATAAAATAACGGATGAATTTGAGTAAAATTCACGTGTTTTATTCTGAGAAAATTGCTTGGAAAGCTCGAATTTTATTTTTGATTATGCATTTTTCGACATAAAAAGTATGTATACGAGGTGATCCAAAAAGAAGATATGATATTTTTTATATATTTTTTTTAAATGGCACCTTTGTTTATTCTTGTAAATTTGGATTTTAAACGTTACGCTGGTTAGAATACACTGCGGTCAATTAATACTAACTTACGCTTTACATTTCCACTACAATGATAAGAAAGGATAAGCACTAGAGTAATAGCCTTCTATTCAGTTAAACGTTTAAATTGAAAACCCTCTTTTGCTCAACGAAAACCTAAGCTATTAATGAATTATTTCTCTTGAACTTTGTTTTCTCTAATTTTTAATTTGATCATTTAATTAAATGTTACGCTATTACTGTTTAACTTACCCTATTTTATCTGTAATGGATTCATGGTTGAAACAAAAGGCTAAAGATATAATCTTGAAAGGTTAGTCACTAGTACTTGTTAGGTTATCAATCCAATGCACAAACTAAAGAAATTACCGTGAGTTTAAAGCATGTTATTATTTAAATATTAGTTTATATAACAATACTCATATATATATATTGTATATTAATAATTTATATTTATATTTAATATATATATATATATTATATATATATATATATATATATATATATATATATATATATATATATATAAAATATATATATATATATATATATATATATATATATATATATATATATATATATATATATATATATATATATATATATATATATATATATATATATATATATATATATATATATATAATAACTTGATTTATACACATTAAGATTAGATACATTAGATGCAGAAAAGATAGTTAGTTACTAAAAGCCTAAGAGGCATTTAGCTACTATTTTTCTATTTTCATATTAAAGTATGTTTATAAAAGTCTCTTGTTTGACTCTTGACTTGTACTAGATACTACGAACCCAAGTACAAAGCAGAGTACACCACATGGCGATCCTACCAGTTACATGTTGAGAAGTCAGAAAAAGTGCATACCGTCCAGTGATATGGTAAATAGACGCCAATATGGCAAATCATCTTCCAAACATGCGGAAATTACTGACTCTGGAGTAGTCAATTCAAATTTCATCGTGGAACAAGAAAGCATCGAAGTGCCTACCGATATAAGAGTACTACTATATATATTGACAGTTGTTGTTATATTGTTGTTCCTACTAAAAATAAAGCAGACTTATCGAAAACAACTTAAGAAGAATCTCTCCAGAAGTATGTACTTCAGAACTCCAGTTCAGCTACACACAAGGTAATCAGAACCGAGGTCGCGGTCATTAACATGGTCAAGGTCGAAACAGACCGGCGAACCGGGTTTATTGTGCATTATTTATCGTTCGTTAATTTATTTATTTAATTTTAATAGTTATAGAATCTAAAGACTTAAAAGGAATGAATGAAAAAATATGTGAGAGTGTGAATGTGTTAACTAGAGCACAAGTTAGAGATAGAGCGGGTTTTGTGTCAAAACCAGAACTAACCACAACCGTGGAGACAAAAGACGTACAGACCGGAGGCGATAGGCTTGATCACCCTGTTGTAGCCGAGGTTTTAAAACGTCCCAATGACACGATTGAATTAAAAGTAGTGTCTAAAACAGAGTTTGCAAAACTTAAAAATATATTTCAGTACTGTGATAATTTTATTTACAATGTGATATATAAACTATATATATTTACAAACAGTCGATAGCTATACTATAGGTACATCGTCGAGACATCTGGACAAATGAGTGAATAAAAATAATATTCAAATATATATAATTAAATGCAGAATGTAGAATTTTTAAATTTACTAAGTAAATAAATCGCATATGTTAGGACTGACTATAAAAATAAATATAGTTCGGGATGCGGAACGTATAACAGATAAAATTAAGACATATAATCTTAAATGATTTTCACACGTTACCAACGGGTGGTCATGCGGGCTACAACTGACGTACAACAATATAAGGAAACGATATTTTTATGGGAGGTCTCAAAGAGACGTAAGCCACTTTGTCAAAAACTGTGATAATTGCCAAAGGTATAAGCATTCAAATCCGAAGAAGGTACCAATGGTAATAACAAGTACGGCTAAATCGGCATTCGAAAAGGTTGTACTTGACCTTGTAGGCCCTCTACCTGAGGATAGCCAAAATAAAAATACATTTTGACGCTTCAGTGCGACTTAACAAAGTTTGTGGAAGGATATCCAATAGAGGATAAGGAAGCTGAAACAGTAGCAAAGGCATTCGTAGAACATTTTATACTACGATATGGGATACCCTGTGAAATCCTAACGGACCAAGGTTTGGAAGTTATGTCTAGCACGTTTAAAGGCTTGTAAACTCATTAGGGATCCAACAGTTAAATTCTACAGCATACCATCATGAAATGCTTGGAGGTCTGAAACTCACATAAACATTTGGGTGCGTATTTTCGTATGCAATTGTCAAAATATAAAGAAAGTAATTGGAGCGATTGGGTATCGTATTGGTGTTTTTTCATAGACAACATGGTAAACACTCAACACGCTATACACCATACGAGCTTGTATTTGGTAAAATAAGCAAAATCCCAGTCAAACCTTATTTACCAAATCGATCCTATTTATAATTTTGAGGACTACCCATTTGAGTTGAAATTTAGATTGCAGACTGCGTGGAACGATGCAAGAAATAACAATTGTTAAAAAATAAGCGTATAAACCCCAAAAAAAGATGCAATAGCTATAATTATAAATCGGAGACAGGGTTTTCCTAATAGAAAACAAAAAAGAGAATAAATTAGCACTTTGTTTAAAGGTCCATTTAAAATTTTAGATATTAAGAAAAAAAACCTTAAAAAAATATTATTAAACCTTATTTTTAAGTCTTAAATTGCATAGTATAAAAGATGAGAAGGGAAAAAAAGTTCAGAAAATTTTTAAACTTTGGAAGGGGGAATGGATTCATGGTTAAAAACAAAAGGCTAAAGATATAATCTTGAAAGGTTAGTCACTAGTACTTGTAGGTCATCAATCCAATGCACGTATCTAAAGCAATTGACTGTGAAGGTTAACAATGTTATTATTTAAATATTATTTTATATAACAATACTATATTATTGTAAACTGTGTATTAAATAATGTTTGTTTAATGTTTAAATATATATATATATATATATATATATATATATATATATATATATATATATATATATATATATAATAACTTGATTTATACACATTAAGATTAGTACATTGGGTGGAAAGATATTATTCTAAAGCCTAAGAAAAATATACTATTTTTCTATTTTTATATTAAAGATGTTTTATACAAAGTCTTGTTTGACTTTGACGTAAAAAGATACTACGAAAAGTAAGCAGAGTACACCACATATCATTTTATTGGGCATAAATCGAATTTGTAAAGCATTGCAAGTTAGTATATATTAATTGACCGGAGTTCAAAAGTTATGTTTAGGCCATAAGTGTTAAAGGCTTTTGTAATTAGCGTAACGTGCAAAATACAAATTTACATTAACACTGCAGGGATATCGTTTTTTTACCAGTGATTTTATAGTTTAATAATTTGGGAACTAGCCAACCATTTTTAATTATTTGTTTTGAATCAAAAGTACATCTTTATGTTTTTAAATTACTCATGGAGAAGCATTTTATTACAACGTAGTTTTATCGAAGGGTGAAATAAAGAAATATGTTTTAAAGACGGTTTTCAATTTCACGTATAGAAAATGGGTGACACCAGCCAAACTTCAGTTTTTCCTTAGTGTGCAAGGCCAGGGGTTTATCTATCAGTTTTTGAAATGTGATAGTTTTGAAAGTATGCCATTTTTTCCTTCTCGATGTACATTTTAACTTTAAATATCAAAATGTTGATCAGTTTAGCTATAAAGTGATTACAATGGTTACTTTACATACTAATAACTTTTACACTTTGAGATACGTTAAAACAGGTTGCAACTTTACTCTGACGCATACGGGCATCTAACAAACCCAGAGCTCTACTTACTTTTTCTGGTCTCAAATGACTTCTAGTCTTTTAAAATTAAAACTATTTGTATTAAAGTAGCGATCTTATTCTAATCAATTGACAAACTGTCATTAGTATTTAAAGTAATCATGGTAATCACTTTGTGGCTAAACTGGTCAACATTATAATATTTAAAGTGAAAATGGACATCGCATAGAAAAAAACTGCATATTCTCGAAACTATTAGAGTTAGAGAAAAACTTTAAAAACTACCTAGTAGATAAAGTACTGGCCTTGCACACTAGAAAAAAACTGAAATTTTTCTGGTGTCACTTATTTTCCATATGTGAAATTAAAAATCTCCTATAAAACATATTTTTTTATTTCACCATGTACGATTAAACTACGTTGTAATAAAATGGTCCCCCATAAATAATTTAAAATTAAATCGATGTACCTTTGATTTAAAACAAAAATAATTTAAAATAATGTATAAGTTTTTAAATTATTTAACTTTAAAATGGATCACCCAATATATATATTATATATTTATTAAAAAATTAATAAAAATAAAATTAAATTAAAATTTTAAAAAAAAAAAATAAAATTTTAATTAAAAATTTATTTATTTTTTGAAACATCGTAATAAAATAAAATTAAATGTAACAACTTTAAAAAAAAATAATTTTAATTAATTTATTTTATTTATAAATATATATATATAAAAGTTTAAGTACAATTTTGTTCTTTTGTGTAAAATTTTTAAAGGGTATTAAAGAATTTGTTCAAAAATAACATAGGTACTTTAGATATAATAAAAAAAAAAATGAAATGTAGATTTTGGTAAAAAAAAACAAACAAACATCAAGTTTCGAGATTGGTTCTATTAGTTATATCGTCCTTTCAATCATTCAATTAGCAAAAAACTCCCCTAAATGGGGCTATTTTTGTAATATTCTGTGAGTCTTTAATTAAATTAGAAACATATTTTTTGACCAATAATGTAAAAAGTAATTATTTATGTAAATAATTTATAAAAGATAAAATATAAGGGTTAACCTAGTAAGGTTTAAAACTACCCTTTAATAAAAAAATAATTATAAACATCACATTTTTTTTTTTGCTACACCGATGATATATTGACAAACAAAAATGATTTTCGTCCCCTTAGGGGTGATATGTTGTAATTTTCTTATAAACATTACCTTGAGACTTTGTCCATGTTTTCTCCGGAGTAATATTTGGATTTAAAAACAGAGTTAAATTGTTCAGCAGTCTGGTTAATAAATAATGCATCTTGAAGAACCAATGCCATGTTAAATATACCTTAAAATTAAAATAAACCCATTATACAGCAGTACCAATTAAGGGACTTTGTATATGATTTAGAATAAAAATATAAAATAAATGTAGGTATTTCTGTATAAACTGTGACAGATTCACACATTTACAGCCCTTAGGCTATTTAAATTGTCGCCCCTACTTTACAGTCATACTATAACTTTATGCTTTCTGACTATCATCCTAATAACACCACTTTTTTTCACTAATTTGCAAAATTTTGAATTGGGGGATCGTTGTTTTCTAGATTATTTTTACAACCCAACAAATTGGTTAAGATTTCACGAGAAATATTTATTTTTCCCCTAATATAAATCTTTTATTTTGTTTAAAAGTTTCTATAGCTTATTAATTTAGTTCTTAGTGCCAAGTATATCTTCTATTATTTGTATGATAAAAAATGTGTAATGTGTTTTCAGCCACAATGTCAACATAATTTCGTTTGTATGGTATAAGCTTTTGTTTTATAGCCTACTATGGTTCAGAGTAATAAAGTTTAAATAAATAACATACAAAACAAATATTATCCGTGGCGTGTTATATTTTTTAAAAGGGAATTTGAAATACTTTTTTTTAGATTAAAATATACCACTTGTTTCATTTAGAAAAATAAGTTTAGGTTCGATAACTTTTTTACCTGACTTCCTATACTTAATCTAAAAACGATAGATTATTTAACAAATATTATAAAGAAACTTTTGTATATAAATTTTTCTGTATCCTTTTAACTATAAAAATATAAAGTCATTATAAAATGGGCATTTTTTAAATTTTTTTCCGTATCTCCTAAGCAACCAAATATTTTCAAATTTTAATTTTTACCATCTTAAGTTTGACGCAAAGAAAAACTCATGAAGCCCATATTACCTTTTTGGTAATTGTCTCGAAAGTTGCCCCCTCTTCGATTTTGAACAAATTTGGTATACGGTTTTTTTTTTTTGGGCGCTGATTACGAATCTAAAAACATATTTTTTTAGCAACGTTTCGTTGTCAAGATATTCATCATTGAAAATCAAACTAATATTATTTACACTATTCCTTTTTCTTTTTGCACAGAATTCTTGATTTTTACACTAAATTGGCACACAATATTTCACAAACACCTTTTAAAACCTATTTATTTTACACATTTTTTTTTCATTTAATTGCAAACCCCACTTTCACACGCCGCAACGCGGCCGCAACCATGTATACACTAAATATTTAATCAGCAAATATGACTGCTTCCTTGGAACTTGAAAGTTCGCAATGTAATGAAAAAAAGGTGTAAAATAAATAAAAATACAAAGTTTTAAAAGGTGTTGTGTACAAAAAATATAGTAGAAATAAGGTCAAAATCGGATAGAAGACAACTTTCGAGACAATCACCACATTTTTAATAGCACTGACAATTACGGAGATACCGTATAAAAAATTCGAAAATGGGACACCCTGTACTTACCCCCTACAGGTCCTAACTCTTCTGCAAACCGAACCAAAGACTCAGCGCCATCTATTGACGACGTGTCGTCATTATTAACTTTCACTGTTACTCCCTTAATTTCCGACCATCTTTTTAAACACAAAGATTGATATCCATTTGTTACACCTCGTCTGGAATTCAAGACTATCTTTCTTGCACATCGTTTTATGAGGAAGTTAGTAAGCTCAAGACCGATTCCTCCAAGACCTCCGATTAGGATGTATGTCTTATCTGGATGGAAATAGATTTTGGGCAAAGCTTGTACAGTTCTAAATGGCGACTGGATGGTTTTCGGAGTTTCGTTTCGGATTTTAATAAGAACTTTGCCTTTGTGCTTGCCTGTTGACAAAAAGCGATAAGCGTCTTCTACTTTGTCTTCTGTAAATACTGTGTAGGGTAGAGGTCGAACAGTACCGTTTGCTATGCCTAAAAGACAAAATCAAAAATAACATTTTATTAAGTTTTTAGATTTAACTATTTAAAGACAAAACGATAAACACAATTTCTCAGCTTTTTACAAACTTTTCTATACAGACATCGTCATCAATAATAAAACAGTTCACCCCAAAGCACATAAACACGCAGCCTTTCATTAGTACGATCCACTGGTTGATTAGTATTCCGTTAAGTAAAGTAAATTTGGAAAAAAAGTTTAATTTTATTAGGCAAATTGCACTCAATAATGGGTAGTCAATTATAACAATAAACAAAATTTAAATAAAAAAATTTAAAATAAAACATACCTTCCACAAATAACCTATTTAATTTTTGTTTAACTTCGCTAGTATCTTCAAATAAATCGTCCAGAAGCACACCGTGAAAACTGGTATTTTTAGCAAACAAACTAGAACTTATGGGCGTACCGGCCCAAATATCCACTTTTCCAATTTCCAAAAATTGTCCTCTCTGCGCCACACACCGAATGGATGCTTGAAACATATCCGCCGATAAAGAGTTAAGAACAACATCGACTCCTCTTCCTTTTGTATTTTTCATAATCATTTGTTCAAATGAGGTATTTCTTGAATTGCCTAAAATAACAGAAAAGAAACACCACTATTAACTTATGCTGGTCTAGCAATAATCAAACTGACCCAGGAAGTGGAAATGCTGTAAGCTAAATTTTCGCTTACAGTTTCCAAGAACACATCACTAAATGATGATAATGATGATGATAATGATAATGAAGATGTGTGTATGTACAAACATGTAACTTCTCTTTAAAACGCAGTTGAAAAGCAGAGATCATGTTTTTTCTGTTGTTCCCTCTTCCTAGACGCGTTTCGTCTGCCTTACAGGACTTTTCCAGTGCACAGTTAACAACAGAAAAACCAAAGGTTTTCTTAATGTCTTTTGGTAAGATAAAAAAATCTTACTTTTAAGGGTGTCTACTTTTTAACTGTTTTTAAAAACAGAGTTACATCTTTGTACATACCGGAATCATTTTATACCCACTCCGGTAAATACTGATGTTGATTCGCTAAATGTGATTTTTGCACGGCATCAAAAGTAAGATTTTTATATATTACCGAAAAACATTGATACATTGCTTTTAAATTGACCCTTGGTTTTTCTGTTGTTAAGCATTCTGTTTCCAGTCTTCGACCGAGAAACATCTCCTAGAGATCGATCGAGCGAATGCGAGTAAAGCGTAAAGTAATAGTGCAAGCAAAAAGTCAGTGCAGTGTCGGATAGTAGAAAAGACTACGTGACCGGGCACGCGCACACGGTACCGTACGGCCATAGGCCGTCCACGGTAAACCCTGCTCTGCAGTAGGACGAAATGAAGCGATCGATAATGGACCCACTGTTGGGCGCCATAAAAACTCAAAACCTCTTTTCGGCATTAGAAGATAGTGAAGTGGAAGTGGACGATGAAACCATGGAACACGAAAATATTCCTAAAACAACAAAGCCACCAGCGAAACAAAACAATAAGTTAAAGCCCCCGCCCATTGCTGTAACTTCAAAAGTTGACTTTGTCAAATTTAAGAAAGAAATCGTCAATATCACCAAGGGGAAAGAATTTTACATAAGATTCTCTCCAAGGGATATACAAATATACGCGGGAACTGAGGAGTTATACGGTGAAATTATGGACCAACTAGGCCTTAACAGCAAAATCGAGTATTTTACATATGAGAAAAGGAACGACAAAGTAAAAACAATGGTCTTCAAAGGGCCCCCAAACATGCAGCCGGAAGAAATAAAAAGGGATCTAAATGAAAAAGCCGTTCCAGGGCAGGATTGCATCCAACTAAGATCTAAAAATGGAAATTCACACTCGTACCTAATAACAACAGCTAGAGAATACAACATTGGAAACATTAAAAAAATAAAGGACATCGATCACAACATTATAAAATGGGAAACCTACCACAAAAAATTAAGCTACACTCAGTGCCATCGGTGCAAGAATTTGGCCATGGAGCCAAAAACTGCAGAAGAAAGCCAAGATGCGTTAAGTGCGCAAACTGCGGTGGAGACCACACGGCTAACTATAGCAGGTGTGAAGCACTCCTGAAATACCTACAAGATAACCAACAGAAAATCGACAAAATAAACCAAACAAACGAACCTAGAAAATTCAACTTACGGACGTTCAACGGAACCCCGTATAGCCAAATAGCGGCGGGACCCCGGAACAATGGCCCCAAGAAAACAAAATAAATCACGAAACACAACAAGCAACAGCAACCAACGAAGATTTTAAAACGCTACTATGGGAAATTGAGGACTTAAACCGAAAATTTAACATCGAAGAAATGATAAAACAGGTCAGGGACCTAAAAAATAAGCTTATGGGAAACAATGCTGTTCTTGGAATAATCTCAGCCTTATCCAATGGAAAATAGGACAAACAACAAAATAAAAATTATCCTAATAAACATAAACAATAAAAAAGAAGATTTACACACTAGAGAAAAAAATATTCCGCACGATCACCAGGATCCCATGGCAGAAAAATGTAACCACGACGAACTGTACAATAGAATAGGCCTAGAGGAAATACACCTAAACCTGGCCAGAAAAGTTTTCAACACCAAAACCAGGAACACAATATTAATAACAAAAATAGGAACCTTAAGAAATGATAATCTCCCATTCAGGAAGATACACAAAATAATAAACGAGGCCATATTAGCCTAAAAAGATAAGACACCCGAATTTAAAACAGGAAGGCGAAGCCGAAAAGAAGTCTTCCACCTTACATAAGAACAAAAAGAAAATGAGAAATGAGTAAAACGAAGAAAGAATACAAGCTATCCCGAAAACAGTGCTGGAGTCGGGACCACCTGACAACTATCAACAAACAAAAGAAAATGAATATTGAAATGGCAAGATAGTCTTATCTTATCTTATCTGTTGTTAAGTGTGCACTCGATACAGCCCTATTAAAACGTCCTGTGAGGCACGCGAAACGGGTCTAGGGGAGAGTCACAGGAAACAAAAGACAGTTGAAAAACAAGATGTCTGCTTTTCAACTGTCTTTAAAAGCAAAGTTACATTTTTAAGTTAGATAATGCCGGTCATTTAAAATAAATTTATATATTTCGACTAATTAAACTGAAAAAAAAACAACTTTTTTAAATGGCACGCCCTATACAGTTTTATTATCCGATAGATTTTACGAAACCTTTCAACTTTCATTAAGTATCTTATACAGCGTGTCCCACGCAGTTCTTGCCATATGGGAAAATTTTTTACTGACAGTCGAAACAAAATCATTTTGATGTAGAAAAGTTCTGCTTATTTAAAAACTAAAAATCCCCACGCAAAAAGTTTAAAAATACCCCCAGTATACAGAGTAGCGACAAAAACGTAAAATTTATCCAAGACTAAAGTACCCTTATTTTGCAATATTCAAAGAAAAGTTATTTAAAGGAATTATTTAGAATTAATTTTTATATCTAATTACGAAATCACAGCCACCTACGAAAAACATATATTTTTGTATTTCAGTAAATCAGAACGGAATAAAAAGTAAAAGCTTTAATATAAAACAAATTAATGTATCACTTATAACAAAAGAAAATTAGTATAATTCAAATTTTAATATAGCCACCTTCTTTTTCCATGCATTTTTCTGTTAACTTGGAGAATTTTGAAACAACTTTTCTCAAAACAACTTGAGGGATTTCTCGAGCACACTGGGTTATTATCCTTTCTAAGCTATCGATATTTTGAAATGGTCGGTGAGAATACACTTTTTCCTTTAAATATCCCCAAAGGAAGTAATCCAGTGGGTTCAGGTCGGGTGACCTCGCCGGCCAATGAATTTCTGAAAATCTTCCTATCCAACGCCCCTGGAACATTTCCTGAAGAAACTCGTTAACAGCTCGAGAACTATGGCATGGCGCACCATCATGCTGATACCACAAAGTATTTCTAATGTCACTTGGAAGGCCATTAATAAAGTCAGACAACTGATTTCCCAAAAAATGAAGGTAAACATCCGACGTTATATTACCCCGGAAGAAAAATGGGCCTATCAGTTGATTATCTAAAATTCCGCCCCACACATTTGTCTTAAAAGAAAACTGATCCCGACACTGGATAACAAACCGCGGGTTAGCTGTACTCCACCATCGATAGTTCTGGGAGCTAACAACTCCATCTGACGTAAAACAAGCTTCGTCAGAAAAAATTATATTTCTATAAAGATACGGGTCGTCTTCATGCATACCTTGATACCAAGCTGAAAAATCAAACCGAAAATCAAAGTCTCCAGTGCAATGTGTGGACAAAGATGGGTTTATAGGGATGAAAATGATTTGCTTTAAGAACTCTTCCAGCAGTAGATTTACAGACTGAGCGTCTTTCATTTCCAGGAAGTACTTTTTCCATATTTCTCAAGGAAATCTTGGGATTTTCAACAACGGCTTGGATAATTTGCAAGTCAAAATCTTCATCATCTTCGACCTGAACTTGTTTTTTTTTATTGAATCTGTTTTCTACACTTCCACTACCTTTAAATTTTGCCATTATGTGTCCAACAGTTTGATGAGATACAGATATTTCAGGATGCCTTTCATTGAAATCTCAGCGGCTTCTCTAAAGGTTTTGTAGTTGTCACCCACAATTAAAACAATTTCAATCTTCTGTTCCGTGGTTAGTTTTGGAGGCATAATAAATCAAAATGATAAATAGATAAACTGAATTTATAACTGTACTTCTGACTAGAAATAATGTCAGTGTTTATGTCAGTTATTATTGGCATAGTTACCTTCAGGTCCGATAATTACCTTTGTTAATTTTTGACAAAATTTTTTAATGTAAAATAAAAAATACCCTTTTTTCGTAGGTGGCTGTGATTTCGTAATTAGATATAAAAATTAATTCTAAATAATTCCTTTAAATAACTTTTCTTTGAATATTGCAAAATAAGGGTACTTTAGTCTTGGATAAATTTTACGTTTTTGTCGCTACTCTGTATACTGCTGGTATTTTTAAACTTTTTGCGTAGAGATTTTTAGTTTTTAAATAAGCAGAACTTTTCTACATCAAAATGATTTTGTTTCGACTATCAGCAAAAAATTTTCCCATATGGCAAGAACTGCGTGGGACACGCTGTATACTTATTTTTAATAGTTTGCGATTTATTTTGTTTTTTTCTAAGAAAAACATAATTTTAAAAGTTTAAAAAAACTTACCTACATTTTCCCTTTTCAATTGCGGGAACAATTTTAAAAGAAATTCCTTTTTTTCATCGGATCCGACAGTGGTAAAAACCTCACAATTCATACCTAAACTGATTGAGATAGCCGCGATACCTATACCGCCTGCACCAGCATGTATCAAAATGGACGAGCCCATCTGCATTTGTCCTCGCAGTATCATAGCATAGTAGCACTAAAAGTCAATTAAAACCTTAATTGAACTATACGAGTGCAAGTATAGAATACAGTTTAAAATTTAATAATTCCTTTGGTAAATCTAAATCGAACAATCACATCTATACGCTAAGTGATCCAAAATATCATTGCAAAATATTTAACCTGCGATTTTAAGAAAACTAATTACCAATTAACCAATTATTAACCAATATATTATCAACAGTAATTTTCCAGAAGGTCAGCTTACCAACTTTAGTAGGGTCCAAATTATGAATATTTTAAAAAGTTATCAATTAAAGCGGTTTCTCCGACTTTTCTTTGCACAAAATGCACCGGTAAGGTTTCAAAAAAATATATATTTTGTTTACTTTTTAATTCTTTACAGAAGTCCTCTTGAAAATAGCGCATTTAAATTACAGTTAAATCAATTTATTTTGTCACAAGTTTATATAAACTTTCTTCGTAAGGGCCTTCTATATTTTCTCCCAAAAAGCTTGCGTGAAATCAAATTTTTAGGACGTAATTAGTCAACCACTAGTTATATTCAAATTTTATTTTAGTAATATGTTATACCAAGTAAGACTCCTTAAATCGGTATTAAAGGAAATATTGTGAATGACTCACAGCTGCAGTGATCGACTATTTCTGACACTCATGACCTTTTTTTTGCTCTGTATTGATAGAAACATTGGACAACGTTTTTTACAAACCTTTAACTATTGACTAAAAATTAAGTACTCTTCATTCATGGCGCTAATCCTAACCGTTTTCGAAAAGACCTCACTTTATTTACACTGTTAGTCCCCTAAATTATCTCGAGTTGAATATGAAAAAAAGTTTCTCTTGTCACTAACATATAGTGTCAATAAAAGGTTTGCCTTTTTAACTGGTTAAAAACTTCTAGTCTAGTCAAGAAGTGTGTTTCTTGCAAAAAATAGTTAGAAAGCTTCAAAAAATATAAGCGATAGCTCATTCGACGCGGAATGCAAATGTGAGAAAAGCGTTTTGAGGATTTTTCTTCCAATAAAAATTGCAATGTTAGTAACATAAAACAAAATAAAAAAAGCCATTTTGATTTTTGATAATACCTAACTTAAAAACTATAAGAAATAGCGGAAATTGCAAAAAAGGTCCTTAAAGAGAAGGAAATTTCCGATAATAAAGTTTCAACTTCCGGAATTCTATCTCCATTATTTAGGATTTTAATTTAACGCTGAAAATGGGCCCCCACGCGATATTTTTGTTTGCGCGCTCTTTTGAATTTGCAGTGTTTATTACTGGAAAACAATTACTTGCAAATTATATCATTGTAAGTCCTGATGTTGTATTGCTTTTCTCAAATATATCATATTTGCTTGTGGAAAAAAGTAAAAAAAAAACGATGGAATAACATTTCTGAATATACCTCCATCAATCAACAATTTTTTTTAAAAACAAAAAAAATATATATTTCTCACACAACGTATTGTGTTTTTAGCAACGTATACTTGGCACACCTGTGGGCGCTACTATTTCTCCTATTGTCGCCCAGTACATCATGGATGACCTTTTGGATGAGTGCATACCAAAACTTCCTTTCCAACTTCCCTTTATAAAAAAGTATGTTGATGACCTGATCTGTTCCATCCCTGCAGGATAACAAGATACCGTTCTAAACACGTTCAATTCCTGAACACATACAGTTTACTATAGAGGAGAAACACCTTGGAGGAGTACCTTTTCTTGACACAAAAGTGATAAGAGACAATAATTACAAAGTTATTTTAGATTAGTATGTTAAACCCACCAACTTTGGTAGGTATACCAATTACAACTCTTATCACACTGAGAAAATCAAAATCAACGTAGTTATGGCATTAAAGACACGTGTAGAAAAGATATCGCACCAATCCTTTAGAGAAAAAAAAATATTATACAATACACTTCTTGATAATTCTTATCTAAAATCCTTTTTAAAAAAACTCATATACAACACAACCTTACGTCATGATGTGTATGGTGGTAGTAGGGGTTTAGTTTCCCCGGAAATAAGTGCCTTTTTAACACAAAATCAACAGTTGCAATCACAGGATATCAGTGCACTTCTTACAGAAAACCAACCTTTTTAGTATTTTTCGATACCATATATTAAAGATGTCACTACTAAAATTATCGGAGTCTTTAAAAATGAACGCAGCATCAAAATTGTTCCTAAATATACAAAAACAGTAGGCGTCACCTACAGCAAACTTAAAGATAAACAACCAACATTATTGGAGTCTGGACTCGTGTATGACACTCCTTGTTCTGATTGTGACAAAAAATACTTTGGCCAAACTTTACGAGCCCCCAAGGATAGAATAACGTCACACAAAAGTGACTGCAGAAAAAACAAACTAACATGCACTCTTGCTCAACGTACCTTGAAACAGGTCATGTTTTTAATTTTAATAAATCCAAAGTCTAAATACCTGAAAACAACTTACATAAACGGACGTTTTTAAAAATGGTTGAAATACATTTAGATAAGTTAACAATTAACAAGAAAAAAGATGTAAGCTATCTTAGTGCAATATATTCATATATTTTACATATAGATAATAATAGTCCCTGAACCAGCTTAAAATTTGGTCAATTATTTCCTCCCAAGCGAAAATTGGTAGAATGCATCAGAGGGTTGTATTATAAAGCTTCGTGATCGTCAGCTGCGGTTCCTTTGGGACAATGAGCCGCGGCAGCCTTTTTAATAATGACAACGCAGTGATTTAAAAATGACAATGTTAATTCAGAAATAACTGGTATTTTTTATTGTAGTGCACAAATATAAGGTGATAATAGAATTTTTTTTTTTAAAAAAAAAAAAAATTTTATAATATATAGTATATATATATATATACTATATATATATATATATATATATATATATATATATAATATATAATAATATATATATATATATATATATATATATATATATATATATATATATATATATATATATATATATATATATATATATATATATATATATATATATATATATATATATATATATATATATATATATATATATATATATATATATATATATATATATATATATATATATATAAGGTGTCCACTAAGGGTGGCGAGGTGTTATTACGGAAACCATAGCCCTAGAGCCTCGGAAAAAATTTAACTACTTAATCGCCAAAGGAAATTAAACAAAAATATTTTAAAGCTTCTAGAATGGCCGCAAGATGGCGTAACTGCTAAGACAAAACAAAAAATTGAAATTTTCTTAAACATTGTTTTATTAAGGTACTATTTCGAAAACCGGAATATAACGTTCATTCAATTCTGCGTGAGTTTGTCTTTAAGATTTTTTTCGTATCTCTGATAATAAGGGTGGGGGGAGCTGGTAAATAAATAATTTTTAAAATTGCTTTAACTTCCGTACCCATTATCCAAATTTACTCAACTTTAGTTCGTTTGACAGAGAATTTTAAGCTTATTAAAAAATTACTTTAGTGATGGTCGCTAGTTCTTACCTTTTTTTCCAGAGGGCGCTGTTCGTAAAAGTTTCAGTTTTTTCAAATTTTCTTAAAAAAATTAAATGGTTCGGCATACTTTTTTTACGGCAGTTTTAAAGAGTATAAAAATGGCAAAATTTTACCGAAAACCGCGTTCTGATATCTTTATTTGTTTTCGAGTTATTTTCAAATAACCTATTTTTTTTTTCAAAAATTAATGTTAGCCATTAAACAAATGCTTTTTCTGCGTAAAGTCTTAGCTAAGTAGGCCTTGAAAACAATAAAATACTTTTATTTTAATTTAAAACTTACCGCATTTAAAAGCAAACGTGCTAACAGCAAGATGAAATAAGAACACTATTAGAACACTAACTCTATTAAACAAAAATTATGATAAAACATTATTGTTTAAAAAGAGAACAAAAATAAAATGTCTTTACAAATGTTCAAAATGCTTTCCATTATTTTCAATGCAACGATTTAGCCTACGGTGGGTGCTTAATACGGCTGCTTCAATTTTAGGTCTTGGAATTTGAGTAATAGCATTTTGAATCCTTGCAATCATATTTTCTGGGATAGTAGGACGTGTCTGAAAAACAATGTCTTTTACTCTTCCCCATAAATAAAAATCGAGCACAGTAAGGTCTGGGGATCTAGCTGGCCATGGAAACAAACTTTTCCTTCCTGTCCAACGGTTTGTGTGATTCTGGTCTAAAAAGTTACGAACTCTCTGAGAAAAGTGTGCCACATGTTTATTCTTGTTTGTAGAGGAACGTTTTCTAAAAGAGCCGGTAAGACGTTTGTTAAAAAGTTCAAATAAATCTCTTTGTTTCAAAAACCATCAAAAATAAACGGTCACCCAAAATTCCACACCACACATTCACACGCCCTCGATTTTAATGATCTTCTTTACGCATCCAGTGAGGATTATCTACGGACCAATAATGCATATTATGCAAATTGACACCTCCAGTGCTCGTGAACGTAGCTTCGTCAGTACATAGTATGTGGGACAAAAAATGGAGATCTTCGTCGACCATAGTTCTTAACCAGTAACAGTGTTCTAATCTTCTGTTAAAATCAGTTTTCGAAAGAGCCTGATGCAATACAATATGATATGGGTGTAGTTTATGGTCTATTAAAATTAGATGCACCGACGTTTTACTAATTCCTAAATCCAAAGCTATTATTCTGGTGCTTACATGTGGATTGATCTGAACATGTGCAAGTACATTGATAATATTGTCTTTTCAAATTCGCCGTTTAGCGCAAACATCTAGACAAACGGGTAAATACTTTTCTTTTAAAATGCCTTTTATCGGGATAATTAGCAGCATATTCTCGTTCAGCTAAACAAGCATTTTCAAAACACTGGAAATAAACGGCTAACATGTCATAGGCTTCCGCAGTATAATAAGACATTTTTATTAATTCAGTTAATTAACAATTAAAAAAGAAAATTACAAATCTGGACAAATCATAAAATAGTTGTAGAAATTCTTAAATAACCAATTGGTTGCTAGAATGACGAAATTTTGTTTCCATGGCAATCTGGATCAAAGTAAGGAATGGTTTTTGCAGTATTAATTTTATTTCTTTATGTTTGGAATAAAAATAAAAATTTAAAGAAAAAAAAAAAGTATTTTATTGTTTTCAAGGCCTACTTAGCTAAGACTTAACGCAAAAAAAAGCATTTGTTTAATAGCTAACATTAATTTTTTGAAGAACAAATAGGTTATTTGAAAAAACTCGAAAACGAATAAAGATATCAGAACGCGGATTTCGCCAAAAATTTAGCCATTTTTATACTTTTAAAACTGCCGTAAAAAAGTATGCCGTACCATTTAATTTTTTTGAGAAAATTTCAAAAAACTGAAACTTTTACAAACAGCGCCCTCTGGAAAAAAAAAATTTTTTTAATAAGCTTAAGATTCTCTGTCAAACGAACTCAAGTTGAGTTAATTTGGATAATTGGTAGGAAAGTAACAGAAATTTTAAAAATAATTTATTTACCAGCTCCCCCCACCCTTATTATCAGAGAAACGAAAAAAATCTTGAAAACAAACTGACGTAGAATTGGATGAACTTTTTATTCCCGTTCTCAAAATAGTACCTTAATGAAACAATTTTTAAGAAAATTCACATATTTTGTTTTGTCTTAAGGCGGGAACAGACTAAGCAAACATTGTTGAGCAACAGTTGATCAACTTGTGAGTTCGCTCAATTTATACGTGTTGCTCAAATTGGCAAGTGTTAAAACGTATGATGTTCGCCCCGAGGGGACATCAAAGGAAATGTTGACCAACAGTGGTCAACAGTTTCGCCGGTGTATACGTGTGCAGACTTGTCAAATGCATTTAGTTTAATTCAGGCATTGGAGAGCGGTACATCGGCAGAGTTACTTTCTTATTTGGTGCAGATTGGTCAGAAGACCAAGTTCTTCATTTGATAACTTATAAGGGAACATTCAAATATATAAATCCCAAAATGAAGCTTATAAAAAAAAAATAAACGAACTTTACGCATTTAATATTATAGCCACCGTTCTAGAACATCCCGAGAAGAAATTGAGAGGAAATGGAAAGTTCTGCAAACCCAGTTTAGGCGGGAATGGCAAAAAGTGTCACAAAATCGGCCAAGGAACAAATGAATTATACGTGTCCTGTTGGTTTGATATAAACATTTAATGTTTTTAAAAGACAAGAATACACCAAAGATACAAGAGATACTCAAAACAAGTAAAAACTTTTTATTTATACATAATTTTATTCCATTCATCTTGCCAAGGCACTCTTCCGGGCCTGAAAAATAATGTGCAAATTGTTCTCGAACTTCCTGTGCACTCTGGTTGATTTTTACCAATTTATTTAAATTCATAAATGTAGATGAAGGTTCTGGTTCGTTTCGCCAAGATCCATGAACCAAAAAGCCCGTTGAAACATCTTCACTGTCAGACGTTCCAGGTGGAGCAAAAAGTCCTGATTGTTTTATTATTTTTTAAAAATTATGTAAGTGCAAATGTAAGAACAATTGTTTCCCGTAGAGGTTGAAAAAGCAAGGGCTTTCGCAAAACTCGAAACACAGCCGACATAACGCCAAAAGTATTTTCCACTACTCGTCTTGCTCGGATAATCTGTAATTAAATGAGCGTTGAACGCCCCTTCACATGTTCGCCGGGATATGGTTTCATCAGGTTCTTCGGAGGAAAACCGCAAACAAATACAAAAGGTGCTGTTCCGTTCTGCTGTCCTGGCAGGAGTTTTTCAGGTAAATTTAAAGTCCCATCATTTAGTTTTCTTGGAAAAGTGTATTTTTATAAACACCCCATCTGAAATTGTCCTGACATCCCCCCGTTTGCGTATAAAAATCGATACTTTGCATCTACTACTGCCATAAGGACAATACTGAAAGTGCCCTTGTAATTATAATATTCGCTTCCACTTCGAAAGGGGCATTGTAGTACAACGTGTTTACCGTCAATGGCTCCTAAGCATTGAGGAAAATTCCAAAAGTTTTCATAGTCATCGGAAATTTTGAGCCATTCTTCAGGTGAATCTGGTAACTGAAAAAAACACATTATTTAAAAAAAAGATATATCCAACTAAGGCCACAATTGTTCATTATGTGCTCTATGACTGGAAAGCAGTTAAACCCATCGGATCCTCATGATATTGGAATAGAATCTGAACCGTCACAACGAGACACCGTAAGGCAGTTAGTCCCAGCAGGAAAAAACCTCGGGAAAGCGTCCAAATATGTCTGGATCTCAAATGGATGAAGCTTTAAAACAATAAAACACTTACGGAAAATCGAAAAGTAAGGGATAGCTTTGAAGTATATGGGGAATACGTGGAAATAAATTAAGAACGTATGATGCATTTGTTCGAGCTGATGTAACATAAAATTAATTGCGTTCTCCATGATGCTGATATGCGAATACTGTATAATTCACATGGACAGTTTACTCCAAGAACAACGAATTTGCCACTACCAACTGTATCACCTGTCTCAAGTTCGCTCTCTTACGCACCAGCTCCATCTCCTTATTATACGAGTACATCAACAAGCATTCAACATCCTTCTGATCAAGATAGTCCAAATGAACATAGCTTTATTGACGCCCTAATTGGATCCCAAGCGGATAACTCTACAGACATTTCATAAAAACTATGTTACGTTCTTATAATATTATGTTTTTATTTGATTAAACAAGGAAAAAAGAATTTGATTTCTTTTCTTACCTGAATATGATCTGCCAATGCTTCTATAAGGGCTTCGCAAATTTCAGGAATTATAGTACCAATAAGCTGTTTAGAAATTTGAAATAGATACATTAGACTGACATACGAATCTCCAGTGGCTAAAAATCTTAAAGTTATCATTAATCTTGTTTTCACGCATATGGCTTCCCGAAAGTTTGTATTTTTTTTGGCAATTTTAGGTCCAATCATAACGATGAGACTTTCAAATGCGGTTGCATTAACACGAGTGAAGTTTTTGAACAGCATTGGTCTTCCATTTAATTCTGGTAAAAGTTCCGTTTTCTGTTTGCGAATATACTTTTTTGCCACCACCGACGCTTTCTGCACTTACGCGATTTTTTAATTTTCGTCGCACATTTTGGCTCGACTGAACGAACTTTTCAGCAACAAGGTTCGCCGATATTTTCCAACAATCATCGACGTTTGTTTGCCAACAGTTCATCAACTTTGCTCTAACAGTTGTTCAACTGTTGCTCAACAATGTTTGCTTATCGTTCCCACCTTTAGCAGTTATATTAGGGGCCATTTAGGATTTCAAATATTTTTTTTTTTTTTTGGGATTTAGTAATTAATTTTTTCCCCCGAGGCCCCTTAGGGATTTTCTAAAAAAGTACCCCCACCTTAGTGGGACACCCTGTATATATATATATATATATATATATATATATATATATATATATATATATATATATATATATATATATATATATATATATAATATATATATATATATATATATATATATATATATATATATATATATATATATATATATATATATATATATATATATATATATATATATATATATATATATATATATATATATATATATTTTATATTTTTTAATAAAAAAAAAAAAAAAAAAAAAAAGTCTGTTCCCACCTTTAGCAGTTAGTGGCCATCTAGGTATTCTAGAAGATTCAAATATTTTCGTTTAATTTTCTTGGCCGATTAGTATTATTTTTTTTCCTCGAGGCTCTAGGGCCTATGGTTTCCGCAATAACGTATCCGCCACCCTTAGTGGGTTATCCTGTATATATATATATATATATATATATATATATATATATATATATATATATATATATATATATATATATATATATATATATATAATATATATATATATATATATATATATATATATATATATATATATATATATATATATATATATATATATATATATATATATATATATATATATATATATATATATATATATATATATATATATATATATATATATATATATATATATATATTTTAATTAGGTAAACTTCCATGTAATAGTTAATTAAACTTAGCTAAGCAGTAAATTTAATTAGAAGCAGCTCCTTATATTTACAGGGTAAACAATTTTTAAAATATGTCTGTATTTTTTAATTTCTCTAAATTTCTCAGAAACGGTCAGTTTTAGGTATAGGAATTATAAAATAACTCACCTTTTTATTTGGTCTATAATATCTAAAAAATAAAAATATGGGGTGTTCCATAAGAAAAATATAAAATTGATATAACTTTTTGTCACCCTGTATATTTCAAAACAATTTTAAAATATGCTCCCCACAGACCAACATATGACTGTGCTAAAAGTTTTTCACAACTTTTTTTATTTCTCCTAGAAAAACCGAAGCGAATGTGGTGGATCATTAAGAATGAACCCACTAATATATTCCAAAAAGCAAGTAACGACATATTCTCACACTGGGAAAATAAAACCTATATATCACCTGCTACAGCTAAAAACCTAAAGATCCACAACGCAATTCCACCTAGAATATACGGTTTACCCAAACTACAAAAAACGGAATACCACTTGACCAATCGCATCATGTAATAATAATCACCTTTGAAAACTTTCAAAATATCTTTAAAATATTTTTAATAATGTAATAAACCAAAATCAGTATTATATAAAAGACTCATGGCATTTTAAAGAAAAAATTAAATCAGCTAGTCTACCAGAAAATCATTTACTTATATCCTTAGATGTGGTTTCACTTTACACAAATATCCCTATAAAACCCGACATTATTAAAAAAGTGGATCAAATAAAAATTACACACAGATATTCCCCTAGAAGACTTCTTAGAAGCTGTCGAAAAACATTAAATTCGACCTATTTCTTATATAACCGCAAGTATTACAAACAAATCGACGGATGTGCTAGTGGGTCCTCATTCGCGTAGTAGCACAGCTAGTCGTTGAAGATCTGAGGAAACAATCATAAATACAAAACTAGACTTTCATTCCTACCAATTTTCTTCCGGTATGTTGACGACTGCATAACATTCGCTCCACAAGACAAGTTAGACAACTCGTCAAAACGTTTAACAGTTACCAAATAAATTTGCAGTTTCAATGAAGTAGAAAAACACAACAAAATTAATTTCCTTGATCTAACGTTTCACAATAAAAAAAAAAATAGAAACGGAATGGTACACAAAAGAAACCTGGTCAGCAAGATATTTAAATTTTAATTCCCACCCCTTACCAAAAAATCAGTTATCATAGGTCTTGCCGATAGGGCAAAAATTAATAATAATAATAATAATAATAATAATAATATTTTTATTCAAAGGAAACAAATAGTTCAAACAAAAAACAAAAAAAAAAGATAATATTCTAAGAACCTTAAATAAGTTCATCGATACTTTTGTATGGGTTGACTTCCACACCCGAGGGTTTTATAAACCGATAGACCCAAAAAAATCATAGTAATTAAAATAAAAGAAAACAAAATTAATGCATGGGGTACATCAGCAAACTCAACCAAAAAAAAAATAATAAAAATTTAATAATATAAATATAAGCGATACACTCTAAAAGAAAAAAAAAATGGGGTTATAAAAAATTTTAATAGTTATTCTTAAAGAAAAAACAATATAAAAATATATATATATATACATATACACCATTAAAAAAAAAACACTACCTTTGTAATAATAAAAACAAAATGCCAAAAAGAAAGTAAAAAAAAAACGCCAAAAAAGAGAAAAAAATATATCCATAAATATCTATACAGATATACTTTAAATTACACATACAACATACATAATTTACATGCATGGTAGTAGAAAAAGTTCACCAGTAAATAATTTTTCATCTTTAATTTTAAATCGATTTTTGGGGAGTATTTTAAAATTAAAGGAACCAAGATAAAAGCCGAGACGGTATAGGTAAAAACTTCTACGAAACAAGGTTTTTTGTGTCGAGGGGTGAAAGTCCTTTGTCTTATATTTATGTTGTGGACATCCGTTCTAAAAGTAATTTTCTTATAAAGATTAAAAGGGTTTTTGTTTGTATTAATGGGGTAAAGGGGCACAGTGGGTTTGGCTACGCTTTTAATTTAACCATTTTAACTCCTTTAATTTGTGGCTTACAGGATTTCTTTTTTGAATACCACAGATAAACCGTATGCAAAAATTTTGAATTTTTTGAAACCGCTGAGAGTCTAGTGCAGTTAAACAAGGACCATAAACAATGTCCCCCCATAATTAAAAGTGGACAAAACAAGGGAATCGGGAGAGAAAGGGGCTTTAATTTAAAAATTTAATACGTCTGGATCCATATAACATTTTTAATTTAAAAATAGATTTCTTAATACATTCAGAACATGTTTGCTAAATCTTAAGTTAGGGCCATCCAAAGTCCCAGATTTTTTAGCACTGGACAAACTCAAGTGGTATTTTTATTAAGAAATTTTGAATAATCCGACCTAAAGTTTTTTGTCTTTTGGTCTACAAAAAGCATAGCTTACTCTTGGCTGGATTAAGGGGTAAAGAGGATTTGGGACACAGTGTGGGGTAGAATTTAAATCGTTGTTAATTATACTACAGGTTTAACCATTCAGAGGAAAAATAAAGAACATTTGAGTATCTCTGCGTACATCTGAATGGAGCAGTTAGAAATAAACCTATGAAAAATGCTGTGTATATTAAAATAGAATTGGCCCCAAAATCAACCCGAGGACACCACAAGATAATAATTTTAGGTTCCCAAATTTTTATTTAAAAAATGTTGTTTTCTTGACTTAGGTAGTTTTAAAAAATAAAAAACCCGCTGAATCGGAGAGACCTATATACTTTAAAATATTTAAAAGGGCAAATGATTTAAAGGTATCGAATGCTTTGAAAATAATAGCACCAGAACCGCTGCCATTCCTGCATCCAAAGCTCAAAAATGTGATACTTAAGATAAAGGTTTTTTCGCAACTATGATATTTATGGTGTTTACTGTGAGTCCTTAATGATATTATTATCAAAGGGCGTAACCAATTTATTTTTAATCAAAGTTTCTATTACCTTAGATAATATTGAAGAATACTTATTGGGCGTAAATCTTTAAATTCATTTAAATTACTTTGGAAGAGGTGACATGCGCATATTTCCCTTGTGAGGGGTAGACTGAATAAAACAGAAATTAATTATATGGCATATGTATTCCAATAAAAATGGGAGAAATTAAGATAAATTTAATATTTAATCCATCAACCCCCACTGCACCAGTCTTAAAAATACAAACTTTTTCCATTGACACTCATTTATCAATCTAAAATTTAAATGGTTTTTTAAACCTGCTACCCGCAAATATATATGATACGTCAGCATTCAAAAAAAATGGGAAGTGATTGAACAAAAATCATTAATTTTATAACATCAGATAAATTATGGTATCTTTTATTTTTGATTTAGCATAAATTTTTTAATTTATTTAAAGATTCGCAGATTTTTTTTCTGGGGAGAATGTTGTAAATAAGCCTTTTTTCTCTTTCAATAGATTTATTCACTTACGCATGTTTTTTATTCTTGAAATGCTTTACATTTTTTTTTTTATATTTCGAGAAGCGTTTGTCACGTTCTTTAATCATAATCTTAATTATGTCGGTTACCCAATTTATGCTGTTTCCGAAAAGCAGTTTTTAAAGGGGCATGTATATCAAGCAAAACATTCAAATTTTGATTAAAAAAAATTTACCAATAATAGTCCCACAATCAAAGATATTTTTCCAAGGGATAGATTTTAAGTCCATTTCAATTATTTTGATTTTTTGCCTTAATATTCCCCCATAAGGTGGGCTCAGTTCGGGATGCCAGTTCGTTAAAATCAATAAAAGCAAAAGACTAATTTGGTCAGAGATGCCAGGTAGGTGTATACTACTACACTCGTATTTGCACTTTCGGGAACTAAAAATTAAGTCCAAAAATTGGTTGGGTTGCCGTTACTCAAAATGGAAAATTTACATTTGGTCAAGACCAACACCACTTAAAATATTTGTTAGGCTTTTAGAAGTCGCTAAAAAATCCAGCAGGTTAATATTAAAATCCCCTAAAAAAAAACACGCTATCGTATTTTTAAATAATTTATTAAAGTGTTCTCAAATTTCGGTTAAAACATATTGCAGTTAATATCTGGTGGTTTTATAAACATCCCAAAGCAAAAGAGGACTTTCTCAATTTTGGGCAATCCAAATATCTTTAAACCTTCGGTATTTTCAACCCCAAAAATTAAATTTTTCGAATGTAAATGGGAAAACCCCCCCTCCACGTACCCCCTAGATCTATCCCTTTTTTATAAGAGTAAAACATTAAAATATGTGGGGACAAAATATTATCATTAAGCCATGTCTAAATTTAATTAATAATGTCAAAATTATGTGTTTGGTAAAGTTAGAAACAGTAAAAGGGGAAAGTGATCCACATTAAGATGGCATATTTTTATTCTCATCATTGCAGACAATAGTTAAAATAAAAGAAAATTTAAAAAAAAAAATAATAATAATAACAAAGTTTATATAGAGAGAAAGACAATATTTCGCATAAACAAATTTAATTAATCGAAAATGGTCTGTCACGAAGAGGGACAAATAACAACTGATTTGAAATTAATTGCATATGTATATAAAAAATAATGATAGCAAAAAGTAACGTGATTATATAAAAATATTCTAAAATAATCAAAAATATCGTAGGGTTTATACAGAAAAAAACCCAACATGAAAAGCGAAAATAGCAACATAAAAAATGGACAAAGAATGCCGATCACTTACATTTGAAGAGGAAAATTAAATTTGACACTATACTTTTTAGCACTGGATCTTGTTAAGGTTAAAAATTTTAATTTTTGCCTTTTTAGACACCTCAGAATTTATAAACGACTTATTAGGCCGTTCCATCTTGGGTTTACGTTTTTCACCCCCAATACCCGAGTCACATTGAACACGCTGCTGTGCCTCCTGCCCTCCAATCTTATTTCCCACAGCAGAAACTATTACTCCCGGTGAAGAATTCACAAAGACTTGAAAAGATTTCTTTATCAAGGCATGGTGGAGGGTTCACTAACTGACTGAAGTCCTTTTCGAGTGGGGGCATTTTTGTTTCCAAAGATGGTAGAGTACAGGAGACATTTCACGAACCGATTGGCACTATAAACTCATCGTTAATGATAAGCTTATTAATTTTTTTAATAAAGGGGAAAGATTTTTACTTCTAGCTTCTTTTTTAGAGGTTTAAAATTTCCGATCTTAAGATCTTCAAAACAAAGGTCCCGGCGACAAAGATGTTTTTACCTTTAAAAATTTTTTAAGTTTTAGAATTAAATTTTTTTTTAATGCAATTTACTAATTTATTATAATAGGAGCTTTTTTCACCGCTTGATTTCAAAAAGATACATTTTTTTATACCCCTCCGCAATATCTACTTCAAGAAGATCTTTAAAAAATTTAATATGAATGGCAAAAGTGTCCACCCTCAGAACCAAAATTCAAACCCAAAAAAAATCAAATTATTGCGACGAATATGTTCTCATACTGCAATTGTTTAACCCCAATTTTTTCACTTTCGCCTCTAAACATTGCATTTTTCGACTTTAAACTTGGGAAAATCAAAGATCTTCTTATTTCCCTCTTCGATATTTTTTTTAATAAGGGTTTGAAATACTATTACGCGTTTCCTCCGGTATTTCCGAATACATTCTAATATTAACAATAAGTTTTCTTGGCTTTCATAATCTTGAGCTAAATAAGTACAATTGTGCAGACGATTTTGACCCGAATAAAAAAAAAAAAAAGGTTCTCTTGGGGGGGAAATAAAAAAAAAAAAATTTGAATTCCAATAATGTGAAAAATTGTGGAGAATAAATTTCCAAAAAAAAATGGTATTTTTTTTGGGAAATTAAAATTTTTTTTGCTGTAGTTTTTATCCCATAAAAATACAACCCCTTTAGACCGCCTTTTAAAAAAAATTTTACACAGAACCAGAAACTATACATCTATACGTATCTTATTTATCTACTAATATTTAATTTTTTTTTTTTAATGACCCAAAGAAGAAAAAGGAATGAAAAAAACCAAAAAAACCCCTTTAAATCAAAAAAATTTTTCCCGAAAAAAAATTAACTATTTTTTTTAAAAATATTCATCAATTTTATAAAAATAAACCCCAAAACCCCCAAAAAAAAAGGGGGCCCAAAACAACACATCTCTTTTACCATACGTACCAAAATTTTTGAAAATCAAAAAAAATTCAAAAAAAAAATATAACAGTTTGGAGGCAAAATCTTCTTAAAAAAATTTCAGTTATCTAAAAGACAAAATTGAAAAAAAAAAAAAGTTTTAATTTATGAGATCCCTTGTAAAAACTGCCAAAATGGTACATTGGGCAAACTAGCCAGTATCTAAAAAAAACAGACTTAATGCCCAAAAATAGAAAAAAAAAAAAAAAGCTCTCAAAATCACACACAAGAACAAAACCATTCATTTGACTTCAATAAAAAAAAATTTTTAAAAAGAAAAAAATCCAAAAAAAAATTTCAGGAAATGATGGGGATAAAAAAAGAAAAAAAAACAGTAAACGCAAAAACTGATACAAAAAATTTAACCCCAAAATTTATTACAATCTACCAGTTGATTTCAGATTTTTACGTAACTATTAAATTTTAAAAATTTTTAAAATAACATATTTAAAAAAAAATTTTAAAAAAATATATTTAATCTCTAAATGCTACCACCTGAAAAACCATAAAATTATACTCTACCATGAGAAAAAAACCTTTTCCTAATTTTTAAAGTGGATTAAAATATTTTGTTAATATAAATAGAGGGCCCCTATCGTGAATTGTTACAAAAAAAAAATTTTTTTAATTTAAAAAAAAAAAAATAAAATTTAAAAACGGCTGATGCCTTTTTTTAAGAAATTTTAAATTTGTGTCGCTATGTTTGTAATATATGTTTAAAAAACGTTTGAGTGACCCCAAAAAAAGTAAGGGGTTTAATTTAAAAAATGACTATTTTTTGGGGAAACTCAAATAATAAGGTAACTATATTAATTTTTAATTTACACAGCTCTATTGTGTTTTTCTTGTATTGCAGATTTTATGAAGGCCTTATATTTTGAGAGCCGAAACTTTAAATTTAAAAAAATTTTTTTTATTTAAAAAAAATTTTTTTTAAATTCCTTTTTTAAACCCAAGAATGCTAAAAAATAAAACTTTTATATATATATATATATATATATATATATATATATATATATATATATATATATATATATATGTATTGAAGAAAAAGAAGGGGGAAAAAAAATTTTATTCAATGATTTTAGGGAAAAAAAGTTATCGAAGAGAACCCCCAAGTTTTTTTCGTTTTTTCCCCCGACAGAAATTTCCCAAGTAAGACAACAGTTCAAAATATCGTTCATGGGGGTTGGGGAAAAAGGAAATGTTATTAATAAATGAAAATGCTAATAGCGAAAAAATAATGTCCCCGATGGAAGAGCTCAAGAAAAAAGGGGTTTAGAGGTTTCTTCATGTCGAAGAAAAAAAAGGAATTAGAAAACCGGCTTTTTTTGGAAAAAAGGGGGGAAAGGTCACAGCACAGTACTCCAAAATTAAAGAAAAATAAAATTTATTCGTACAAATATCAAAGACATCGGGGAAAAAAGGGGAAACGATGAGATCCAAAAAACAAAATTTTTTTTTTAAGTTATGGAAATGGCGGGGAAAAAACGATAGGGACTTCTTAAATATTTGTTTTAGTGACGAATGCACCTTCACATTAAACAATGAACCAAACGTTTTTATCTACAATCAAGCAGATTTGATTCCAAGGGCTATCCTCAAAAAAACGGGGGGGGTATATTTCGACATCGGATTATTAGACCTAACAGAAACATTTTTAGAACTTTACAAAATCAAGTAGGCGGGATTAAGAACCCGACAATCAAGAATTTTTTCCCCAAAGGATGGTTTCCGCAAAATTCACGAGAAGTAAGGGAATATGCTTAAAAAGTTTTTTAAAGGATAATTTTAAAGGGCCAAATTACACCATAAATTGGATAGGTTTCCTGATCTTTTCCCAAAAAACTTCTTCCTTTGGGGGGGCATATCAAAAATGTTTTTATACAAATTTTAGTTATCAAAATTGGGGAAAAATTAAAACTTTCAATTTCAGCGGCGTGCGATCGACTATGGATTTTCAACTTCATAATTTGGGAAATAATTTTTTTAACCGTTTAGATATTTTAGCAGTAAACGGAGGCGTTTGACTACATAATAGATTTTTACATAGTTGAACAATTTTTGGGGAAACTGAAAAATACATTAAAAACTGTCAAAATACGTTTTAACACAAAACAGAAAAAAAAAAGCAAAATTTTTTTAAAAAGATGCTCAAACAGACCCCCGTTTACTGCTAAAATATCCTAAACGGGTTTTAAAAATTTAGTTCTTACATTATGAAGTGAAATGCCGATGTGATCCCCGGGGTGAAATTGAAACTTTAATTCTTCTAAATTTTGATAACTCAATACTGTAAAAAATTTTTAAATAACTAAAAGTAAAAGTCAATTAAAAAATTAAAACATTTTTTTATTACTGGTGGATTATTATGGTATGTAAGGTATAACATTTTTAAAAAAGTTTTTTTTAAATAACTTTTAATTGCCTTATCAAAAAAAATAATAATAAAATATAATAAATAAAATTTAGCTAATCTTATCAAGTCTTCAAAAAAGTCAATAAATTTTGTTGAAACAAAAGGGGAGTCAATATTTCAAATAAAATTTAATGAGAATTCCTAAGAATTGGGACTTTTTTATCGGAAATTTTCTCCCTTCAAGGATTTTTTGCAGTTTTCACTATCTCTTTTGGTTTTTGCGTTATATCAAAAAAAAAAGAAATTTTTCTAAATTGTTGTTTGTTAATAAAATTCAATTTTTTAAAAAACCCCAAAAACGCGTTTCAAAATTGCATTTTTGTCGTAATTTTTGTATTTTTTTTGAAGCCTTCTAACTATTTTCCGCATGAAACACACTTCTTGACTAGGCTATTCTTAAGGGGGTTCAACATAGGCTCCGGAGGCCTGATACATTCGCAAGCACGACGAATTTTTACCTTTATGCAAAGCTATGATAAAATTATGATAGGGGAAAAACACGCACTGCCTTTTGACTAGATAAAATATTTTTTGACCATTGGTAGATACGTAAAAAAATGTAAGACTTTTTTATTTTTTTTCGGAACCTTTTGGCCCCCAAAGATTAATGCCCGGAAACGCCGGTTAGAGGCGGCATTTTCTTTATGAGGCATGGGGCAGCATTTAATAAAATAATGAAATTTTTCGCATTATTTATAGTTACGCGGACTAATTTTTTTTTTAAATTTGAGGATTATATAATATAAGAAATATATAAGAAAAGACATACCCTTTAGATTTTTTTTATTTCCT
>JAHBCN010004247.1:65924-76772 GCA_019359885.1 Listronotus oregonensis | reverse complement strand
TTGTTTTTTTGATTGGGTATTTTTTAAAAAAATAAAACTGCTGAATCGGGAGACCTATATATTTTAAAAATTTTTAAAAAGGGCAGAATGAAAATGGTATCGAATGTTTTGGGAAAAAATCCAATAGCACCAGAACCGTTGCCATTCCTGCATCAAAGCTCAAAAAAGGGATCACTTACAGATAGCAAGGCTGTTTCGCAACTATATTTTATGGTAAGCTGATTGTGAGTCCTTAATGATATTATTTTCCAAGTGCTAACCAACTGATTTTTAATCAAAGTTTCTAACCTTAGATAATATTGGAAGAATACTTAGGGGGCGTAAATCTTTAAATTCTTTTATTTTATTACCTTTAGGAAGAGGTACGAATGGATATTTCCTTTTGGAGGGTAGACTGAATAAAAAAATTTTTTGGAAAGCCAAAAAAAATTTTAAGATAAATTTAATTTTTAATCCATCAACCCCCACTGCACCAGTCTTAATAGAATACAAATTTTTTCCACTTGACACTCATTTATCAATCTAAAATTTAAAGGGTTTTTTTAAACCTGCTACCTCGCCTGTATAATTAATACGTCAGCATTCAAAAAGGGGGAATGATTGAAAAAAAAAATCATTAATTCTATCAACATCAGATAAATGTACTGGTATTTTTTATTTTTGATTTGCAAAAATTTTTAATTTATTTAAATTTTTCCCAGAAGACTTTTATCTTAAAGTAATTTTTAAAATGCCTTTTTTTTTTTCAATAGATTTATTAAAAAAATTAATTTTTTTGTATTTTTGGGAAATGTTGGGACTTTTTGTTTTTTTATATTTAAAAAGGTTTTGTACGTTTTTAATCATAATTTTAATTATGTCGGTTACCCAAGGCTTATGCTGTTTCGTATTAAAGCATTTTTTAAAAGGGGCATGAAAAAGCAAAACTTCAAATTTATTAAGAAAATTTACCTTATCATCAATAGTACTACAATCAAAGATTTTTTTCCAAGGGATATTTTTAAGTCCATATTAATTGTTTTTGATTAATGCCATTAATATCTCGATATAGTGTAGGCTCAGTTCTGATGCCAGTTCGTTAAAATCAATAACAAAGACTAATTCATGGTCAGAGATCAGGTAGGTGTATACTACTACACTCAAGACTTTGTACTTTGGGGAACTAAAATTTAAGTCCAAAATTGAAGCGCTGGTTGCCGTTACTTAGTCGGAAAAATTTTTATTTGGCGACCAAACCACTTAAAATATTTGTTAGACTTTTAGAAGTCGCTGAAAAAACCAGCAGGTTAATTTAAAATCCCCCAAACAAAACACCCATCTATTTTGGAAAAATTTTTTAAAGTGTTCTCAAATTCGGGTTTAAAAAAATATTAGTTAATATCTGGTGGTTTATATAAACATCCCAAAGCAAAAAAGGGGCTTTTTCAATTTTACGGCAATCCAAATATCTTCTAAATTTGGTATTTTTAAGCCTGACAAAATTAAGATTATTTCGAATGTAAATAGCAACACCCCCCCAGTACCCCTAGACTATCCCCTTTTATAAGAGTAAAACCATTAATAATATGTCGGCGGACAAAATATTATCATTAAGCCATTTTCCCCTTAATGTAATAAATTAAAATTATTTTATTGGTGAAGTTTGAAATTTAGTAAAAAGCGCGGAAAGGGTCTCATTAAGATGGCATATTTTTATTTTCATCATTGCAAAATATTAAATAAAAAATAAATTAAAAAAAAAAAAAATAATAACAATATGTTTATAAGAGAAAAAAACAATATTTCGCATAAACAAATTTTAATTTAAACAAAAAAGGTCTTCCGAAGAGGGACAAATAACAACTGATTTGAAATTAATTGCATATGTTTTAAAAAAAATGATAGCAAAGTAAGTAACGTGATTATATAAAAAAATTTAAAATAATCAAAAAAATCGTAGGGTTTGATACATAAAAATACTTAAAGAAAAGCGAAAATAGCAACATAAAAATGGGCAGAAGAATGCCGATCATTACATTTGGAAGAGGACAAACTGCACGACACTCACTACTTTTTAGCATGGGTCTTAAGTTAAGGTTAAAATTGTACTTTTCGCCTTTTTAGACACCCCAGAATTTATAAACGACTTATTAGGCGTTCCATCTTGGCGTTTACGTTTTTCACCCTCAATACCCGAGTCACATTGAACACTGCTGCTGCTGCCTCCAGCCTCTCCAATCTTATTTCCCACAGCAGAAACTATTACTCCCGGTGAAGAAGTGTCATCACAGTTACTTGAAAAGATTTCTTTATCAAGGCATGGTGTAGAGGGTTCACTAACTGACTGGAAGTCCTTTTCAGAGTGGGCTATTACCTCTTTGTTTCAACAGATGGTAGAGTATGCGTAGGAGACATTTCACGCAACTGATTGGCACTATACAACTCATCGTTAATGATAAGCTTATTACCTCTTGTAACGTGCTGAAAGATTTTTACTTCTAGCTTCTTTAAGATGAGCTTCTAAAATCTTCCGATCTTGACGATCTTCAAAACAAAGTCCTGGGCGACAAAGATGTTTTTACCTTTAAGTTTCTTACAGTTTTTAGAATTAAATCTTTTTAATGCAACTTACTAATTCTATTTTAATAGGAGCTGGTTTTTCTACCTGCTTAGATTTCAACACGTATACATTGTTTATATCACCCTCCGCAATATCTACTTCAAGAAGATCTTTTAAAAATTTAATATGAACGGCAAAATGTGTCCATCATCAGAACCAAAATTCAGCCCAAAAACAATCAAATTATTGCGACGAATATGTCTTCATACTGCAACGTTAATCTCAATTTTTTCACATTTCGCCTCTAAACATTGCATTTTTTCGACTTTGATCTTGTAGCAAATCAAAGATCTTCTTATTTCCCTTCGATATGTTTCTTAATAGCGTTAGAAATACTATTACGCGTTTCCTCCCAGTACTACGAATACATTCAATAGCTGACTATACAATAAGTTTTCTTGGCTTATCATAATCTTGAGCTAAATAAGTACACTTGTGCAGACGATTTTGACCCGAATAAACAAAAAAGGTTCTCTTGAGGCAAATAAAAAGTAAAATTATGATACTCCTAATAATGTGAAATTCAGTGGTACGACATAAATTTCCAAAAAACAAAATGGTATTTATTGGTAAATTAAAATTTTACCTTGCTGTGCTTTATCCCATAAAATACACCGATTTAGACCGCCTTAAAAACACAATTTTACACAGAACCAGAAACTATACATCTATACGTATCTTATTTATCTACTAATATTTATTTAAGTTTTTTTTTTATTAAGTGATCCTAATTTTAGAAGAAAGGCACCGAAAGCCAAAAAATGCCTTAAGATCAATAATTATCCAGAACATATTATACACTCTATTTTTTAAAAGTATTCATCAATTTTATAATAGTACACCAAAACTCAAAAAAATAGTGCCAAAACAACACATCTCTCTTTACCATACGTACCAAAATTATCTGAAAACCTGCAAAACTATTCAAAAAAGAAAATATAACAGTGGCTCATAAGGGGCAATAATCTTCTTAAACAAAATTTCAGTTATCTAAAAGACAAAATTGATAAAAAAAAAAAAAGTAAAAATTTAAAGAAAATCCCTTGAAAAAACTCCCAAAAATGTGTACATTGGGAAAACCAGCCAGTATCTGAAAAACAGACTTAATGCCCAAAAATGACAAAAAAAAAACAGCTCTCACAAATCACACAAAGAACAAAACCATTCATTTGACTTAAATTAAAAAAAAAATTTTTAAAAAATTTAAAAGTAACCCAAAAAAAAAAAGAGAATTTCGGGAAAAATGATATGTATAAAAAAACGAAAAATACAGTAAACGAAAAAACGGGATACAAAAATTTAAGAAAATTATACTAAAATTTCATTTCAGTTGATTTTTTAGCATATTACGTAACTATTAAATTTAAATAATAATAAGAATAAATATTTAAAAAAAAATTTTAATCAACAAATATACTTTAATTTTAAATGCTACCACCTTTTTTAAATTTACCACCAAATTGATATTTTTACCTTTGAGAAAATTTTAAAAAATTTCCGAAATTTTTAATGCAGTGGATTAACATATATTTTGTTAATATACAATAGTTTCGCTATCGTGAATTGTTAAAAAGGGAAATTTAAATTTTTTTAATTTTAAAATTTAAAAAAACAAAAATTCCCTCAAAACCTTGATGCCTTTATTAAGAAATTTTAAATTTGTGTCCCCATGTTTGTAATATATGTATAAAAATAATCGTTTGGGGTGATCCTTTGAAAATGTGTGTTATGTTGAATTTTAACAATGACTACTTATGGAAATCTCACTAAAAAGGAAAACCTTAATTTTAAATTTTTTGTAATTAGTCCCCCCCATTGTGTTTTTTTTTTGGTATTGAGACGTTTGATGAAGGCCTCCAACTAGAGACCCGAAACGTTAATTTTAAAAATTATATTTTATTTAGAAAATTTTGTTTTATCTCCCTTTTTTAAACCCCAAAAAAATTTTGCTAAATAATAAAAATTATATATATATATATATATATATATATATATATATATATATATATATATATATATATATATATTTGTATTAAGTGTTTGAAAGGGGAAAAAATAAAATTTTAATATATTAATAAAAATATTATCAAAGAACCGACATGTTTTTATTTTTTTCCCAGACACATTCCGAAGACAACAGTTCAAAATATCGTTCAGGGGGGTTGGACAAAAGGTACTGTTATTAATAAATGCAACTGCTAATAGGTTTTGACTTAGGGAAGTTTAAGAAAAAAGGGATTTGAGGTTTACCTTGAAGAAAAAAAAAAATTAAAAGGCCCCTTTGGAAAGTTGTGGAAAATCACAACGGGCACCAAAAAAGAAAATAAATATCATTCGAAATATCAAAGACATCGGGAAAAAAGGGGAAAGGATGGGTCCGAAGAAGATTTTTTTTTAAGTTAGGGAAAGGGAAAACGATAGGGATTTTTTCGCAAAATTTTTTTTGGACAAACACCTTCACATTAAAAAAGAACCAAAGTTTGATCTACAATCAACAGATTTTATCTAAAGGACTCAGCCCCCAAAAGGGAAACTTTGGGGGTATATTTCGACATGGGGTTATTGCCCTTTTTTTTTAAACAAATTTAAAAAAATTTTTTAAAATTCAAAAAAAGGAGGCGGATTAAGAAGTTGCACCTGACAACAAGACATTTTTTTTCCCAAGGGAGGTTTTTCGCACAAAAAAAAGGGAAGTAAGGGAATATGTTAAAATTTTTTTTTAAAGGATCAATGGAAAATTTACAATAAACCAGATTTGATTTTTTCCAAACAATTTTTCCTTTTATATCAAAAAGTTTTTTAAAAAAATTTATTTCAAAATTTAGAAGAATTAAAATTTCAAGGGGACTTTTCGGCATTTCAACCCCAAAGGGGAAACTGTTTTATAACTTTTTAATTTCTTGCAGTAAACGGAGGTCTGTTTGACTACATAATGAGTTTTTTTACATAGTTGAACAATTTTTAGGAAGCAAAAAAATACATTTAAAAAAACTGTCAAAAATACGTTTTAAACAAAATTGAAACTAAAAGCAATATTTTTTAATAAGATGTAAACAGACCGTTTATGTAAGAAATCCAAACGGTTAAAAATTTTCATTCTTACAAAAGTTGAAATGCCGATAGTCGATCGCACGCCCAAATTGAAATTTTAATTTTCAAAATTTTGATAACCAATATTAAAACATTTTGAAATAACTAATACAAAGTAAAACCAAAAAAATTGACAAACATTTTATTTATTACTGGGGATTCATTATTAGGCAGGTATGCAACGATTTTACAAATATTTTTCAAATAACTTTTAATTGCCTTATAAAAAAAAATAATAATAATAAATAAAATGAGAGCTAATCTTATCAACGTCTTCAAAATAGTCTAATACAATTTTGTTGTAAATTCAATAGGGGAGTCAATATTTCAATGTATCAAAATTTACATGAGAATTCCTATGGCTAATTGGGACTTTTTTATCGGAAATTTTCTCCTCTTCAAGGATTTTTTTGCAGTTTTCACTATCTCTTATGGTTTTTGCGTTATCATCAAAAAACGAAATGGCTTTTCTAAATTGTTGTTTGTTAATAAAAATTGAAATTTTTAAAAATCCCCAAAAACACCTTTCTAAATTCGCATTTCTTGTCGAATAAGCTATTGCTCATATTTTTTTGAAGCCTTCTAACTATTTTCCCAGAAACACACTTTGACTTGGCATTGTAAGGGGAAATAGGCTTGAAGTCGATACTTTCCCAAGCACGACGAATTTTTACCTTTATGCAAAGCTAGATAAATTTGATAGGGGAAAAACACGCACTGCCTTTCGACTAGATAAAATATTTTTTGACCATTGGTAGATACGTAAAAAAATTTAAGACTTTTTTATTTTTTTTTTCTGAACCTTTATGACAGCCCACGGGAAACAAAATTAAGGTTTCCCAAAGCTAAAAACAAGCCGGTTGGGCATTTTCAGGCAGGGCTGCAGTATTTACATAAAAAATGAAAATTTATTCCATTATTTATAGTTACGCGGATAATTTTTTTTAATTAGAGATTATATAATATAAGAAATAATAAAAAAACATACCCTTTAGATTTTATTTTATTTTATAATTGATGAAAAGTCAAAATTCACTATAATTTTCAGAGCTTGAATCAGAATTTGGGGTTTTTAAAACATGGGGTCAATGGCCGGTAAAATACAATATTCATTTTCTTTCACTATAACATGCGAACACATTTCACCATATACCACTGTCATGACTTCATTACCAACTGCCCTTATATTTTCTAGCACTGTCAGTTGGGAATATTATATTTCCAGTTTGTTCTTTATGACCCAATTCATCTCGATGGGATTAAATATGCAGTAATAAGGGGGAAGACGTAAAATAGTATGACCATTTTCGCATAATTTGTCGATAACATATTTCTTTTTAAAGTTCTCTTTTTTATAGCTTCCAAAAACACCTTTTTTGTAGACTTTTAAGGAATTTCCAGGTTTTTACTTTCCATTAATTTAAGAATATCATCCTTCTTTGTGTTGCTATTAGGAACTTTGTTATCTAAACGTGAATGATAAGACGCCATAACAATGATAGAATTTGGAGACAGATTCGCAGCAACTGTTCAATAAACCACTTTTAGAATAGACTGGCGGTCATATCTTATGGAGTCAGCCGATGAATTCCTCATATTTTTAGCTGACAATAATAAAGCGTTAGGAACAAAACCCTTATTGTTGCCTGCGGTAATATAATTACTCGTTTTCCGCGAGAACAGGGCCCCTTTAGTGACACTTATTACTATTATCCACCCAACCATATTTAAAAATCATGTGTGTCGAACCGTTTCGTCCAGGTAATATCTCCTTTTTGATTGGGATATTTTAATTTTACGTAAATATTCTTGCCGCCATTTAAAAGAGACGATTCCCCTTATAACCATCCTTTGGTTTAATTTTTTTTATTAAGCCGCAATTGAAAAATTGAAGGTGCCAAAATTTTATTATAATTGGATAATCCCGAAACTTATCCTGAATCATTTCTAATGTTGGGACTTGTTTTCTTCGAAAATTGGGTAAACTATTCGGCGTATAACTTCTTTGTCGCCATTATCAACTTTTTTAAGCTTCTGGTTAGCTCTTTTTCGCTTTACGGACTGGTCGATGGTATCTCCTTCTCTAATAACTGTGTAAATTGTAGTACGAACAAGTTTAGTGAGCTCACAAATCCTTTTTAAAATTTCGTTTTGTGATGCCCCAAGATTTTCACTTTTTAAGCAAGTGTAAATATTTAAAATAAGTTTCTGTGCTTGAACCTGTAAGTCCTTATTTAAAAATTCCGACGGCTCCGTCATGAAATTGGCTTCTAGATTGTCCGTTTTATTATCAGAAACATCAAATGGTCTCCACAACGCCATCTTGATAAAATATTTCAATGACAACAGTAAAACAACAAATATTAACAACGATAACAGTAACAACAGAAATAACCGGCTAACAATAACAAAACAATTTAAAAAATACGACACTATTAGACACTCGCTAAAATTCAAAAGAAAGAAGAATAAACCAATTTCAATTCCTTATATTTTGATCGACAAGTCATCACAAGCACAGCACTGATAAATTTAGCCGACAATGCAAATGCAGGTGCCTACAGTGGGCCAGACATTTTTTAATATTCTTTTATTTTTGTGCCCATGAAACATTATTTGACCGACTAAAAGCGGCTGTGCATGCGAGAAAATATTCATATGGGGTCTAACCAGCATAAAGTTGGGTCCAGTTGGGTCATTTTTATTGGGGATGTTTTGGTGAATTGAGCAGTCCCGGTATGTGAGTCTTTTAGTTAGTTGTTCGGATTGACTTCGTATTTACTATACCGTGGGTGTCGGGTTTTTCGGTGTTCGCTTGTTATACAAAATGAACTTTTTCTAACGCGTTTAAAACACAGAGATTCTTTTCTCCGGACAAAATAGGCCAGCAATACCTTCTCTGCGATATTTTTGATGCGTTTGTCATTGTACCAGTTCATGAATTGCTTGTAGACCTTTCTTCTCGTATCTTTGTTTGGATTTTACCGGAATAATAGCAGAACATCCTGCGTTCCAAAAATTCTCCAGGTCAAAATCGTCACTTTCCTGCTGCTTTATATCTCACACAAAGTCGAATTAAACTAGTTAAAGTTGACAAACATGACAAATAATACATTTCTGGGCATAGAAAGTCAATATACCAAATGCCCAGCTGGCATTGAAATACCTAACAATATATTTTTGTCTATTTTTATACTCCTTATCAACTCAATCGAATCACGTAAGTAAGTTCTTAATGGTTTTGGTTGTTTTAAGATCTTGTCTGCGTCCTGATCTCCCAACACATCCTTAACCAGTAAGGAACACTTACTGACTTTAATACTTAATATACTATAATCTTCTTGTTTACTTACCGTTGCATATACTACTGGTACAGTTGCAGCTTGTTCCAAGCTCCAGGACGTAGGTACTTCCCAAGTAAATAATGGATCTGACATCAGTTGCAGACTCATGGATGGCGTGGCACTAATACCCATAACTCTTTTACCCGATTTTAATATCCCCGAATATTCAAATCCTATCAAAACTTCGGGGGCAGAGGGATCATTACTTGTATGAGCGGCAATTTTACCGGTCGATATCATAACGTCTTTGAAGTTTAGGGCTGAGTAATATATATAAACGTATTCTGAATTTTTTGAACACCTAAAAATATATTAAAGTGATTATACAGAGTAGTCACACAAGAGTGCGGCGGTCAATGGCTCCTGAATAAATAATGTTAGGAATTTCATTCATATGGCAATTTACAGGAGACCTCCGTTTCGGATATATTGGGTTCCAAAGAGCTGTAATGAAATCTATTTTTTTAGAGGTAATTATTTAACAATTAGAAATATTTTAATTTTATTTTAACATAAGAAGTTATTCCAAGTAAAACCTCTGAAATTACCAACAAAGAAAGTGTTGTAAACTACCCACAGCTGCAGGGACGGACTAGCTGTGACACTTAGAATCCCCTTTTGTTTATAAGAACTTTGGACAACATTTTTTACAAACCTTTAACCATTAATGTCGCTAATCCTAAGCGTTTTCGAAAAAACGCCACTTTATGACATCCTGTATTTGGCGTACTTCGATAAAAGATACGTATTTTTTTCCATCAAATATTGATCTCGAGTCTATCAGGCTTCAGGGAGTCCATGTTAAACCCCCTTAAGTTTTTAACTAAGGTTTAAGTTTTTATTGAAACTATTTTGTTGGTGACAGAAGAAAATTCTTCTTTTTCATATTCAACCCGGCAGAACTTAAGGGACTAATAGTGTAAATAAAGTGACGTTTTTCAAAAACGGTTAGCGACATAAATGAAGAGTTAATAATTTTTAGTCAATTTTTAAAGGTTTGTAAAAAAAAACCTTGTCCAAAGTTTTTATTAATACAGGGTGTAAGAAAGGGAGCTATAAGTGCCACAGGTAGTCCGGCCCCGCAGCTGTCAGTTATTCACAATACTTTTCCTCGGAGCTGTTAAAGTACCCCTAAATATTACTTCAAGTACAAGTACCATGTTTATGATTTTTTAAAAAGTACTTTAAATAAAAGTAAAAGTACTCGTTAAAATGTACAGGGTTGTCCAACGAAGGGTAAACACCCTCGTAGTTTCTTTATTTTAAAAGATATTGAAAAACGGTTTTTACAAAAGTTTGAGGGAAATTTTTAAAGGGGAATATGAGCAGTTTGCCATGAAAACAATTGAACATCTTAAAAAAAATTTAGAAAAAAATATGGTTTTTTCCTTTTTTTAAATGGAACACCCCGGGATATTATGTGATTTTTGGATTCTATAGAAAATTCTAAACCTTTTTCATAAGGGGTTTAAGTAAAAATTAAAAGTTTGGAGCAATGGACAAATGAAAATCGTAAAATGTCTTATACATTCTATTAAAAGGCTGAAATGCAAAAAAAGTCAACAATGGGACTTCCAACAGTGGCGTTTGGGTTTCCGTGCAGCATGGATCAAACAGTCGTCAAACTTTTGATAGTTTTTGTAAAAAATATTTTCTACTATAACTATTTGTTAAAATGAACAGAAACACCGCTCAAAAAACGAAATGATAGATATGGTGAAAACGTTCAGAAGTGTATCAGTTGAACGTCCCCAAGAAGTATCTAAAAAAAGTATCCCGACAGGCGGCAACCAAGTTTGAGAATTGAAAAAATTA
>JAHBCN010004247.1:0-65907 GCA_019359885.1 Listronotus oregonensis | reverse complement strand
TATATATATATATATATATATATATATATATATATATATATATATATATATATATATATATATATATATATATATATATATATATATATATATATATAAAAATTTATATATATATATATATATATATATATATATATAAAAAAAAAAACGGGTTTCTTTTTTTCTTTTTTTTAATATTCTTTAACCAAGACCTAGGGAAAAAAATTTGGGAGGGGGGGTTTTCTGGGGGAAAAATTTTAAAATTCGTCCGCTTTTGATGTTGCTACTAGAGGCGCCAGCTAGGGCCACCTCACTTGTTATGATGTCGAAATTTTTTAATTTTGGAATATTGCTAAACGGTCATATTAAAAAAAAGTTACTATAAATTCATCTGCATAAAAAATGTAATTTATTTAAGTCCCAGAAGCAGCCGTTCTCGAGATAAACGAACTTCAAAGGATCTTGCAATTTTTTTTGGAAAAAATGAATTTTGGCCAATTGTTTTCAAACTTTGCATAGTGAAGTTCTTAACACGCTGATCAAAGGTCTTTTGGGGCAAAAAACCTCGAAAACGCCTCCAACCCCCCCAAAAAATCACCCTAAAGGTCACTGGGAAAAAATTGGGAACCTTTAAAAGGGAAAAAGATTTTTTTTTTTTTTTTTTTTATATATATATATATATAAAAAAAATTTTTATATATATATATATATATATATATATATATATATATATATATATATATATATATATATTTTAATATATATATATATATATATATATATATATATATATATATAAAAGGGCATCATGGGGATCTCGAAACCTTAAGAGATACGAAGTCGGTTAAATTATGGCAAAGTTGCGCATTTAGGTGCCTAACAACATGCCAATTAGAAAGTTGTAAAAATCCGAGTACTTCCTGGTACTTCGTTTTTATTTTTTTCTGAGTTATTTAAAGAGACATGGAAAAACAAAAGACACTCTCTCATGGCCACTTTTAAGCTCTACAAAACAGCGTTGAGAGATTTTCCGTACGATGTTTCGTTTTCGTTAGACCATCATCAACTTTATTTTTTTAAATACGGACCTGGGTTTTTTATTTAATTTTTTTGAACCCCTTATTATCCCAATTACAAAAATGTATAATACTTAATATTTATTAACAAAAATGGAACGCCCCTATAAGAAATGATGTGCGTTCCTTGTCTTACTCATTGTCTCTTATGGAAAATATGTTTATTTAACAGAAAAATACTAAGCGCTATACATCCAATAATTGTAATTGGGATTATAACTGCTTAAAAAAAATGCAATAAACAATTGAGTGCCGTATTTAAAAAAATAAAGTTGATGATGGTTTAACGAAAACGAAACGTCGTACCGAAAATCTCTCAACGCTGTTTTGTAGAGCTTAAAAAGTGGCCATAAGAAAGTGTCTTTTGTTTTTCTATATCTCTTTAAATAACGTCAGAAAAAAAATTAAACGAAATTGGCAAATTTCGGTTTTTTACGGATATCTCCGAAAGTACTAGGAATTTTACAAATTTCTAATCGGCATGTTGTTAGGTACCTAAATGCGCAACTTTGCCATAATTTAACCGACTTCGTATCTCTTACGGTTTCCGAGATCTCCATGCATGCACTCGAATCTGTGACACCCTGTATATATAGATATATCTATATATATATTTTTTTCTCATTAGATGCTCGCTCGACTAAGCGAGCGTCCAAACCTATTACCAAAAATTTAGCATTGTTTGTGCGTCTATAGAGTAAAATATAACTGTCTTTGTAAAAAGTCGAATCTGTCACTTTGGTCCACCAAAATCACAGCATGCCTAGGCACAATTTCCAATAAATAAAAATTACTTACTTGTAATAATTAGATGGTCTTTCGACCCATTTAAACGTTGACAAGTCCCCGATCGTTTGGATGTAGTTGCAGGCATGCGCGACCTCCATTTGCTTCATTGTGTTAACTGGAAGATACCGGTAGCTACCCCACACTCCTTTTTTTAAAACATTTACAGTTAGTTTTTTTGAGAGTTGCTCATTGTAGACGTCCAAATCCGGGTTGAATGTAACGGCATCTTTGTCTTGAATAAAAACGCATTTTACAGATGCTCGTTCCATTGGTTCCAAATTAATACATTTTACTAATCCCACTAAACCACATACGTCATCCGCTGAGTGAAAAGGTACAAGGTATCTTCTGTTTTTAAGCAATTCTTAGCTTTTTCCAGCCATCGAAAATCTGAATTATTTATTAGCACGACTTCGTAGGATCCGATTGTTGTAACGTTTCTTAGTAAATAAATACCTAAAAAACTTTGGAAGATAAATATTTTGGTACTAGTTAATTGGATTGGATTTAAATACACGGCCTTTTAGGAGGTGATTTCTCATTCAAAAATACAAAAAAAAAATGTTTCCGTAAATGTGGTTTCAAAAATGCCTAGTTCTTAAGATACAGGGTGTTTGGTATTTGGAATTACCCTAAATACCCTATAACCGATTTTCTTAAAAAAAAAATATTTCTGGTAATAAAATTCTAATTAAGGCCTAAGTAAATTAAACTTATTCAGTCTAGAGGCATCTCAGGGGACACCTAATAGAAAATAATTATGAAAAAAAATTTACGTCACTGACTCTTTTGCAACTTTTATATTTTTATCCAAAACTGGCATATTAAACGTCTATTATAGATCTAAATTTAGACGAATAAGGTGACCCATAACTCACTAGTGAGATAAAGTAGTGAGTTATAGATTTTATCTCACTAGTGAGTTATGAAGTTCACTAGCCCGATGCCCTAAAATCAGTCCAATACATAGTGCTTTTAACATTGCTTTATTACAAAAAATCATATAAAACAGGCTCCAAAACAACATGTCCAACAAATTCAATATTACAATCAAAACAACATTAGTTTTTGATACTACTACACTATACTATTACTAAACTTATGTGCTACTGCCCATTTGTTAATACTAATGTTTACATTGATTGTGAAATTATTTTTTCGGGAACATTCACAGAGATTGGTCACTCTGTATTTTTTTGCAATTTCGATTTTGTTCGAAATTGATTCTTCAACATAGCTTTCAGCCACGTTGGATGATTTCCATTCACCATGATGTTTAAGGGTTATGAGGTCCCCTCCGGCATTGGCCAGGAGGGCTGCTGATGTGCGGCGTAAACTACGACCAGTATATAAATTAGAGTCACAAATTTTGCCACAGCATTTGGTATTTTAGAAATTGTATTTATATCAACACACTGTTGGTGGGTTTATTTTTTGGTCGTAACTTTAAATACTGCCTCACTAACTCAATAGGGTTTACCGTAAATCCTTCGTTTAAAATGGTAAAGCATCTTGATTTATTGGTTTTTTAACAGGGTATTGTCCTTTGTCGTCGATGTTTTCTATCAGCAACTTTGTCAATTCGTTTCATCGAGAGGCACCAGAAAATTATATAATTATATATTATACAGATGATTAATTACAAGAAACGTAAAAAAATATGAAAATGTTCCAGGACCATAAAAAGATTAAAGCGTAAAAAGGTAACTATAATGGAAAACAAAATGCCTACCTTGGCTAAGAAATAATATTCATTAGAAGCTTCTTGCAAAAATAGCTCGATTTCAGCTTTTCCTTAAACTTTGGCTTTCCTAGACGTATAATTTTCGGATTTTGATTTAGGAAACGCTACAATTTTTCTATATCTGGAGATATCAATGTTCTTATACAGGGTGATTGGTAAATAGAGGCAAAAGAAAGGAACACCCGAATTAATTTTTTTTTAATTCTGAATCGAAAACCAAGAATACTTTTTTTTGCAAATTTTCCTTTATTTCCAAGATATTTCACTATAAAGTTTTGGCAAAAAAAATTAAATCACATTGTGGATAAAAGGAATTAGGGGGGGGGGTTCTCCTAATCCTTTTATTCCCTAGTTTCCTAAGTTGAGTAAAATGCGTTTTAACAACTGTACAATACTCGTTTTATTAATTTCAGAATGCACAATTTATACAAATTAGTGTAGGTCATTTGGTGATGTTGTACCAAAATCCTACGGTCTATCCTTGCTGGTGACATTGCCGTGGCATGCTTTATTTACATGAGTAATATTTATGTTATTATACTACTAATAGAATGACGACCTTGCAAGTATGATAATCATACGTTTGTTACATATAGATTAATTTAAATATGCTAATATATTTCAGAATGCACAATTTATACAAATTAGTGTAGGTCATTTCGGGAACTCCATTTTCTTGTAATTTTTTCAATAAGATATTGACAAGTGTCTTACTTTTGACAAAGGTCAAACTTGATTTCATATGACTTAATAGTCTGAAAGCGCCAACTAAGATTAGCGACACCCACAATGTGATTTATTTTTTTTGGCAAAACTTTATAGTGAAATATCTTGGAAACGAAAAAAAAAATGCAAAAAAGTATTCTTGGTTTTCGAATTAGAATTAAAAAATTAATTCGGTCCTTCATTTTTCGCCTCTACTTACCAATCACCCTGTATATTTTAAGGGTTGTTTTTACCATGGAATATATCGTCCATAATGACGAAGGTTCAAGTTTCTCACTTAAATGTAGGACGCAGTCCAGTTTACTAACGTACGACAAATCAAATGATGCAGCGAGTACCGTTGGTCACTCCGGCAACCCCGCTAAAATACCGGTGTGTGTGTGCGAAGTTAGTCGAAAGGACAAAAGACGCGAAGACGGCACGAGCGAAGACGGTAACAGTAGAGACGAAAGACGCTAAGACGGTTTCGGTCGGCGAGTCGGCGGATCGGGACAACAAAGACGAAAAGACGGATAACAAGAAGTTCGGACGACGAAGTAAAGACGCGGGCGGTTAAACCCGAAAAAGACGGTATTTAAAGACTATAAATCATTACAACGTTATTTAATAATATCAGTTATTATAATCATTTTCGTAATAAACAACTAAAACCATCTGTTTGTTTATTTTATTGTATTTCTTTAAGCCAAATCCCACAAATTTTGGGGGCTCGTCCGGGATCATTTTCGAAGAAATGCAATAAGTTTACGATAAAACCTGTTTAAATAAAAGTGTAAAGTGACTGTAAGAGTGAAAAATAAAACCTTTTAGGGACAGAACTAGGACATGGTGTTATTTTTTTTATAAATAATAAGACGGACGACACGAATTAAAAGTGATTTTAAAAATAAATACGACGAAAAACGACGGCAAAATTAAGTTTTTACGTTCCAAAGACGAGATTAACATTCAAATAAAATTGTTTTACGACGTTAAGTACACTATTTTATTTAAAAACTGTGTAAGTGAATAAGTAATAAATCTAAAAAATTAAAAAAGGATGTTACACTGGAAAAAATAATTGTGTGAAAATTAAAAAGTGACTTTAAAAGGTGAAATCGGGCATCAACGATTTTGACTGAAACTTTTAGTGGTATTTTCAAAAGTTTACTTTAATTTAAGGGACACTACGAGGTGCTGGCGAGATTTATGTAAGTTTAAATTTACGAAGAAGATTTTTAATTGATAGACTTTGAATTTCGGTAGATATAAACTGGTTAAAAATGACGACTTTAGCTGACATTCCGCGAGTGCTCGAGAATATTAAAACCGCGCCGTTTCCCGTAATTAAGACATTTTATAAGCTTCTTTTTGAAACTGACGGTGGTAAAAACAGTCGTAAAAAAGTGTATGAATTTAGTGGCTTCGCGTTTTCGTTAGACTCTGAGTGCTATGCGAATAAAATTGAGTATTTAGAAACTTTTTCCGAGAGTGACTTATCGTCGGTTGCAAACATTTTGTTGTTGGACTACAGTGCTCGAAATCGGACTTAATAAAAAAAATTTGTGATCTTTTAATGGACTTGGACACTTTAAAACAATGGTCGAAACCAACGAGAATGCCGAGGAAGAAGAAGAAGAGGATAGTGATTGTGTCAGCGAAAACAACGACGCCGTGTCTTCTGTATCTTCTACGCTTAAGTTTGCCTTGTTTTTTCGTGATGTAGAGGATTCAATTAAGCCATTTGATGGTACTGGTAACTATTCTATAGAAAAGTGGGTTAGAGATTTCGAGGACATTTCAATTTTACTTGGATGGGGTGAGTTACACCAATTCATTTTTGCCAAAAAATCTTTGACTGGTTTAGCCAAACTGTTTATACAAGGTGAAACAAACATTAAATCTTGGAAACATCTTAAGACTGCACTTTTAAAAGAGTTTTCATCAAAATTAAATAGTGCCTCGATACATAAACTTTTAATGGAAAGAAAAATGAAAAAAGATGAAACTATTCAAGAATATTTCTTAATTATGAAAGAGCTGGCCAGTCGGGGATCTGTTGAGCATGATGCATTGATTCAGTATATAATTGATGGTATAAAAGATGATCAGTCAAATAAAATAGTTTTGTACGGCTCCAAAAATATTTCTGACTTTAAAGCTAAGCTAAAAATATATGAGGAAATAAGAAATAAAAATGAAAAAAGCCATCAAAAATTTGTTCCCAAACAGAATTCTTACCAAATGCGTGAAAATGTAGGTCAAAGTTCCTCCCAAACCTTAAAAGAACGTTGCTATAACTGCGGCAAACTTGGTCACAAATCGTCACAATGTAATTCAAAGCATTTGGGCGTAAAATGTTTTAAATGTAATCAATTCGGTCATAAAAGTTTTGAGTGCAATGAGAGAAAGCCCACATTTCAGCCAAAAAATTCAACTCAAAAAAATGAACATAAACCTACTATGTCGACATCGGCCGATATAAATAAAAATGTAGATTTTACTGGTTTAATGCATAAAAATATTTTTATAAATCACATACAAGTTGATGCACTAGTTGATACCGGCAGTGTTGTAAATATTATAACAGAAAAAATGTACAAAAAGCTAGGATCACCTGAATTAAGACCAAGTAATATTTCTCTAGTTGGCTTTGGTAATTCAAAAGTAAACATCTTAGGTGAATTTAATGCAAATATTTTGGTAGATGAATTAAGTTTTCTTACGATCCTTCATGTTGTTCCTGATGACGCCACTTCCGAAACAGCAATTTTAGGTCAAGAATTGTTTAAACAAGCTGAGTTAACAATAAACCATGATGGAGTAAGCTTAAGAAAAAATAGCGAAGAAGCCGAAATCATGAATATTACTACCGATATTTTTGAAGAACTAGATTTAGGAGAAGTTAGTTTGCAGTATAAGGAAGAAGTCAAAAAATTAATTGTAAATTACGAACCAGAAAAAACAAAAGAAGCGCCAATTGAGATGAAAATAATCTTAAAGAATGATGACCCAATATATCAAAGACCAAGAAGATTACCTTTTCCAGAACGTGAAATTGTGGATAACCAAGTTGAAGAATGGATAGCTGATGGCATAATAGAACCTTGTAGCTCTGAATTTGCTAGTCCCGTGGTAGTTACTAAAAAGAAAAATGGTTCCCATAGAATTTGTGTAGACTTCAGAAAAATTAATAGGCAGGTTGTTAAAGACCACTTCCCCTTACCATTAATCGAAGACCAGTTAGACCAGTTGCAAGAGGCTCGAATTTTTTCTACGTTAGACCTTAAAAATGGATTTTTTCATGTCAGTGTTGCCGAAGACAGTCGCAAGTATACTTCCTTTGTTACACATAGGGGACAGTATCAATTCTTGAAAGTACCATTTGGATTATGCAACTCACCAGCTGTTTTTCAAAGATTCATTAATCACATTTTTCGAAATTATATCACTGAGGGCATAGTACTTCCATACATGGACGATTTGATTATACCAGCTAGCAATGAAGACGAAGCAATAAGCAGATTAAAAAATGTGTTGCAATTAGCTAAGGAATATGGACTAGAGATAAATTTTAAGAAATGTCAATTTCTTAAAAGGCGTGTAGAATTTCTGGGTCATATCATAGAAAATGGACAAATATTTCCTTCAGAAAGTAAAACAGAGGCAGTTATAAAATTCCCTCAACCCACTACAAAGAAACAAGTACAAAGTTTTTTGGGTTTAACAGGATACTTCAGAAAATTTATTCCCTGGTATTCAATAAAGGCTAGACCGTTAACAGATTTGTTAAAAGAAAATACTATTTTTAAGTTTGAAGACGAAGAATTACATGCTTTTAACGAACTAAAGAAAAGTCTTACGGAAAATCCTGTTCTTAAGATCTACAACAGAAAAGCGCAGACTGAACTTCATACAGACGCCAGTCAAGACGGATATGGAGCAATTTTGTTACAAATATCGCAAGATGACAATGCAATGCATCCAGTATATTACATGAGTAAGAAAACCACAGATGCAGAAAAGAAATACAGCAGTTACGAGTTAGAAGTATTGGCAGTAATTGAAGCGCTTAAGAAATTTAGAGTTTACTTACTTGGTATTCCGTTCAAAATAGTGACTGATTGTTCTGCTTTTCAAAAGACCATGGACAAAAAAGACTTAACGACTAGAGTCGCCAGATGGGTATTATTATTAGAAGAATTTGACTACACCATAGAACATAGAAGTGGCACAAGAATGAGACATGTCGACGCTCTAAGTAGATATCCAACCATGAATATTGTACTTGAAGATGCCTGTATAACAAAAATTAAGTTGACACAGGAAGATGATGATGAAATAAGAGCTATAAAAGAAGTTTTAAAAGAAAAAGCATTTGAAGACTATTTCCTTAAAGATGACATTTTATACAAATATTGTGATGGAAATGAAATTTTAGTTGTACCAAGAGCGATGCAAACCCAAATTATTAAAAAGGCACATGAGCAAGGACATTTTTCCATAAAAAAGACTACAGAAATAATTCAAAGAGAATATTTCATACCCAAACTAAAGGAAAAAATTGAAAAAGTTATTAAAAGCTGCGTACCATGTATCTTATACAACAGAAAACAAGGAAAACAGGAAGGTTTCCTTCATCCGCTAAGAAAAGATAGTTATCCCCTACAAACCTACCACATAGATCATTTAGGACCGATGGAGTCGACAAATAAAAACTATAAGCACATTTTAGCCATTATAGACTCATTTACAAAATTTGTTTGGTTATACCCTACAAAGTCAACAACAGCAAAAGAAGTTATAATGAAGTTGGAAGTTCAAAGAAAAACGTTTGGAAGTCCTGAAAATATTATTTCCGATAAAGGTACCGCTTTTACAGCACAAGAATTTAAAGAGTATTGCACAGACCACAAAATAAATCATCACCTTATTACTACCGGCTTACCCAGAGCAAACGGACAAATCGAGAGAATAAATTCAACAATAATTTCTGTGTTAGCAAAACTCTCTATAGAAGACCCCACTAAATGGTTTAAGCATGTAGATAATGTACAAAGAATCATCAACTCAACCTATCAAAGGAGTATAAATACTACACGGTTTAAATTACTTGTTGGAGTTAAAATGAGAAATAAACAAGAGGAAGAAATTCGCCAGATTATCGAAGAAGAAATGAGACTTGAATTTGAAGAAAACAGAGAAGAACTAAGAAGAGAAGCAAAGAAGCAATTACTAAAGGTACAAGATGAAAACAAAAACACATTCAATTTAAGAAGAAAAAATCCAGTTAAGTACCAAATAAATGATTTAGTAGCAATCAAGAGAACTCAATTTAATCCTGGTTTAAAACTTCGTTCAAAATTTCTTGGTCCATACAAGGTTACCAAGGTTAAGCCGAATAATACTTATGATGTCGTTAAACAAGGTTTTCATGATGGTCCAATCCATACCTCAACATGTGCAGAGTTTATGAAGCCATGGATACCATATGACTACGAAGATATCACAGATGACTACAATCGGTCATCTGGGACAGATGACTTGCAGGACGGCCGAGTTGTGGTTAGTTCCGCAATCCAGTTTACTAACGTACGACAAATCAAATGATGCAGCGAGTACCGTTGGTCACTCCGGCAACCCCGCTAAAATACCGGTGTGTGTGTGCGAAGTTAGTCGAAAGGACAAAAGACGCGAAGACGGCACGAGCGAAGACGGTAACAGTAGAAACGAAAGACGCTAAGACGGTTTCCGTCGGCGAGTCGGCGGATCGGGACAACAAAGACGAAAAGACGGATAACAAGAAGTTCGGACGACGAAGTAAAGACGCGGGCGGTTAAACCCGAAAAAGACGGTATTTAAAGACTATAAATCATTACAACGTTATTTAATAATATCAGTTATTATAATCATTTTCGTAATAAACAACTGAAACCATCTGTTTGTTTATTTTATTGTATTTCTTTAAGCCAAATCCCACATAAATATAAGAAATATGCCTGTAAAACTACTTTGTTTACCAACTGAATGCCTTTATTTTTCATCCACACTTCCAATTCACAAAATTCCTTATTGTAAAACTGTCTTGATTTCTTTGGGATCAGGTTGGTTAGTGCTCTATTGGCTTCTTCCCGAATTCTAGGACTTTTTCAGTTCTTGACAAACATCAACTTTTTTTTAAATAAACAATCAACTTAGTTACAAAACCGCAACTTTCTTCAAAAATTTAATTTTTGGAAAAAAAATCCACCTGTTATTTACTAGGTCACATAATCTGACAAATTAGAAATATACTACAGGGAATTATTTTTATTTCAAGGATCTTTTCTATGTATCTTACTTCAACTTTATATTATAATAATCCGACAGTTCTGGATCAAATATTGTATTTAACACGTGTGTTATGACATATAAGTCACTCGAGAAAATTAGCCTCTCGTGACTTATATGTATAATAACACACTAGTAATATAAATAGCTATTTTTAGGTTTAAAAAGGACAGTCAATTGACAATCCATTTATTTTATTCAAAAAAATCACAATTTAAAGAGTCCGCTAACGCGCGTGTCATGGCACCAGTGCTTGTCCTTGCCCGTCTCCCGCCAGCGCTTTAAGAGGTTGGATTGTCCGACACAAAAGACGACGCAGTAAGCGCGGTGCAGTGTAGCCATTCGTAGCAACTAAAAAACAAACATATTTGTAGCGTCTTTTTCTAAGTTAGAATATTCTATTTTTAATTTTTTTATGATTTACCAATTACAAAAATCGTATTCATATTTATATTAAAATTATAACCTTTTGTTTTAGTTTTAATTCCATTGGGAGGTAATAGAAAAAGTTTTACCTTTACTATAACCATTTTATGAAGCAACAGTGAAAATAAGTGCTGAAAAAATGTAACTTTATCCAAAGTTATAATTTTTAATAACTTAATACAAGATTTAAAAAAAATATGCTTCACAAAATAATAAAATCATTTCAGTAGTCATCTTTAAAAAGAGATATAGAGACTCGCTTTAAAGATTTAGAAAATAATATTTTATATGCTGAAAGTACAATTTTGGATTCGCGGTTTAAAGCAAGAGCATTGAAAAACCAAGACTATCGTGACCGTGCAATAAAAGGGCTCAAAAATAAAGTTGGTAAAAAACCATTGTACTTGCAATGGTTTTTTACCAACAATAATGATTAAGAAGTTTTATCAAGTACAACTGCTCTTGTAATTGTATCATCTACTGATGAAAATGGAAATAGAAAAAATGTATGACCATATGGGATGAATTTGATGGTGAAATCAATAAATTAACAGGACCGGCAAATTGTAATCTATTGATTAATTTGTATTAAGTATTTTGCTTTACGGATGAAAAAATAAGAAATGAAATAGATTATATACTGACAACACATAAACACATAGTCCAGGATGTCGACGTGCTAAGCTCCTTTTCAACAGGCAGTGACCATAGACTCATTCGATGTAAGATCGTAATAAATAAAAAACTGGAAAGAATTAAAAAGTTTAAAAACACTCAAAAACAGACAAACCATTACACATTAAAATGTAATAAAAGTGGGTATAATATAATATTAACAGAACAGCTATCAAGGGAAAGACCATCAACCTACAACAATATAGAAGAAGTAAACAGCAGACTAACAAAAATAATGAAGGATGCTGCAGCAAGTGTGGCAGCACCGAAAAAGAGAAGTAACGATAAGCTAACAACACAAACTAAACAGCTATTGGAAAAGAGAAGAGAGCTTATTAAGAACGACAAAAGAAACACAATTGAATATGCTGAACTTAATAAATCAGCCAGGAGAATGGCGAAACAAGATATAAGAATATATCAAGAAAAAAGAATCGAGGACTGAAAGAGCAAAATAGGGGCTTAAACATCTTCAAAAAGGAAAATAGCCGCAAAAAATAAATAACTAAGCTAACGGACAGTCAGGGAAACATAGTAAAAGATCGGAAAAAGATACTAAGAGTAGCAGAGACATTTTACTCAACCTTGTACGAATCAAAAATAGACAACGATGACATCATGAGAGCAAACAAAGATAAAAAACGTAGGATTTGGAATGTTGGTTCTGAAAAGATTCCCGAGATAGACGAGGAAGAAGTTTAAAAAGCCTTAAAACAAATAAAAAATGATAAAGCGGCAGGAGAGGATGACATCATACCCGAAATGTTAAAGGAAGGATGAGACTTGCTGGTGAGGGAGCTAATATTGCTATTTAATAGGTGCCTATTCGAAGGAACAATCCCGCACGATTGGAACACCGCAATAATCGTGCTAATATATAAAAAGGGTGATCCGTGCAACTTAGAAAACTACAGGCCAATAAGCCTCCTATTACAAGTATATAAATTATTTATGAGAATATTAACAAATCGACTCGAATCAAAGCTAGACGCATACCAACTCTATGAACAAGCTGGATTCAGAAAAGGCATGAGTACAATCGAACATCTACATACCGTCAGAATGTTAAACGAGAAATCAACGGAGTACAATGTTCCTTTGTGGGTTGCATTTGTTGATTTTAGAAAGGCGTTCGACACAGTGGAATTCTGGGCAATTATAAGGATGACATTGCCATATTTGCCCCGAATTGTGACAAATTGCAGGACATCCTTATGGAGTTACAACTAGAAGCAAAAAAGGTTGGATTGGAAATGAACATCGCAAAAACCAAATTCATGACAAACCAACTGACAAACATAGAACAAATAAACGTACAGGGACAACAAGTAGAGAAAGTTGATTCGTATATCTACCTAGGTCAGGAAATAACAATGGGCAAAAACAACCAAGAACTTGAAATTGACCGTAGAATACGCCTAGGATGGGCAGCGTATGGTAGATTGCGATACGTTTTTAACTCCAATCTTCCTCTGAAACTAAAAACTAGAATTTATATAGAATGAGTCCTCCCAGTAACAACTTATGGTTGCGAAACGTGGGTCTTAACAAGAAAAATACTTAATAAGTAAAAGGTGCACCAAAGAGCTATAGAGCGGAAAATGCTAGGAATAACACTTAAAAATCACAAAACCAAGGAGTGGATAAGACATAGAACTAGGGTAGAGGATATAACTAGACGAGTAGGTGCTCTAAAATGGAACTGGGCTGGACACGTTGCCCGAAACACGGACAACTGGAGCGGAAAAGTGACGAGATGGAGACCATGGGGGGAGAAAAGAGGCATCGGCAGACCACAGCAGAGATGGTATGATGACATTAAACTGACAGCCGCACTAAACTGGTATCAGGTGGCACAAAATAGGAACACCTGGAAGAATATAAGAGAGGCCTATATCCAGAGGATAGAAAATGGCTAAGGAGAAGAAGAAGACTATACTTTAAATATACGCTATCGTACTACTTACTTCCGCGCCTGCTCGTTTCCTTAGTACTGTTACAGGGAGTAGTATAGATTGGGTGATTGTAGAGATAAGGTGTTTATTGTCTGATAGTTATATATTTAATCCTATAGCTAATTTGGCTAGTGTCGATGAATTTAAAAATGTTCGTACAAGTGAAATAGCAAATAATTATGATATTATAGATATAACGAAAGATCGGGATAGTTTTTAAGATAGTAAAGATTTGGAGAAAAATAGCCGTCCTAAACGTACTAGTAAATCTCTTGATCGTTTAAAATATTAAGCCCTGTTTTGTCTATATTTTTTGTAATAATTGAGTAATTGCTTAAATAAGAGCGGGAGAGTGTAATGTATTGATTAATTTGTAATAATAAGTATTGTAAGTACTATACTTTAATAATACTAAAATCTTGGACTTTCATTATATTTATTTGTTAATTGATACATCACTAACCGAAACGTTGTGTATCAATTAACAAATAAAGACAATGGAAGTCCAAGATTTTAGTGTTATTGAAACCATAACATTGTCTAACACTTTTAAAGATAATATACTTTAAATATACGCTGTCCTACTACTTACTTCCACGCCTGTTCGTTCCCTTAGTACTGCTACGCAAAGTAGTATAGATTGGGTGATTGTAGAGATAAGTGTATGTTGTCCGATAGTTAGGAATAAAATCAATCCTATAGCTAATTTGGCTTTTATTTCCTTCGGATATTACAGAAAGAAAACTGAGGCTGGCATTCGTGAAGTGGATAAGTATTTTAACGAAAAGTACTTAGATCGTAAAAAATGTTCTTTGCTTTGGTGGCATGAACAGCACCATAGATATCCTCAGTTATATGCAAATATTTAAAAAAGATTTTGCATCGTCGCAACAACCCTACCTTGTGAACGAGTGTTCTCAAGGGCAAATTATTAGTCAACCCCAAAAATTACTAAAGCCAAACAAAGTTTCTACATTGATATTTTTACACAGTAATATGCTTTTAGCGTGTAATCTATATTGTGATATCTTACGTATTATATTATAAATAAGGCTGTTTGTTGACTGATTATTAATAATTCAATTTTAAGTTAATTATATTAAATATAAATATTTTTTTATTATTGTTATTTATGTTATGTGCCATAAAAATATTATGTTTTATGTTTCATGAGTAAACCCCATTAAAAATTACATGAATTTCCTATATCCCGCCCGACCTTGCACTACCCAGTATATTCAATAATTTTCTTCCAATAAAAACTTGTTAAATTGTAGCTAACCCAGAAAAAATAATCATCTGACATAACATGGTGATTATACGTCAACTGGTCGCTCAAACATAAAAAAATGTTTCAATGATTTCCTCTCAAATAAAAATTTAACTAATGATAGCTTATACGCAAAGTAGTATAGATTGGGTGCTTGTCGAGATAAGTGTGTGTTGTCCGATAGTTACGAATAAATTTAATCTAATAGCTAATTTGGCTTTTATTTCCTTCGGATATTACAGAAAGAAAACTGTGGCTGGCATTCGTGAAGTGGATAAGTATTTGAACGAAGAGTACTTAGATCGTAAAAAAGATTCTTTGCTTCGGTAGCATGAACAGCGCCATAGATATCCTTATTTATATGCAAATATTTAAAAAAGATTTTGCATCGTCGCAACATCCGTACCTTGTGAACGACTGTTCTTAAGGGCAAATTATTAGTCAACCCCGAAAATTACTAAAGCCAAACAAAGTTTCTACATTGATATTTTTACACAGTAATATGCTTTTAGCGTGTAATCTATATCGTGATATCTTACGTATTATATTATAAATAAGGCTGTTTGTTGACTGATTATTATTAATTAAATTTTAAGTTAATTATACTAAATAAAAAATATTTCTTTATTATTATTATTTATGTTATGTGCCATAAAAAATATTATGTTTCATGTTTCATGAGTAACCCCATTAAAAATTACATGGAATTTCCTATATCCCGCCCGACCTTGCACCACCCAGTATATTCAATAATTTTCTCCCAATAAACACTTGTTAAATTGTAGCTAACCCATTATCTCAAAGAAAAAAATAATCATCTGACATAACATGGTCATTATACGTCAACTGGTCGCTCGAATATGAAAAAAAATATGCTTTCAATGATTTCCGCTCAACTAAAAATTTACCTAATGATAGCTTATATGCAACTATGAATAAATATATGTCAGCTGGCTGTATCTCGGTGCAACAACCATTTTAGAAATAACGAGAATAATTCAAGATACGTAATTTTCTTTCAGATAAAAATTTGTAAGCTGAATGTCAATATATTGCTATTATTAATAAAAAAAATTAGCCAGCAGTTATTCGAGAAAAACCCTGTCAGCTGATGCCTTTAAATAGGCGTTAGATGCTTCCGCCTAACTCCTGCGTTATAACTCTCAAAGTATTAGCTGACGGTTTTGCACCGAGATACAGCCAGCTGACATATATAAACTACTCTTTTTCTCTACGAACAACCATTTCAGAAATACTTATTGTTTTAAATAATGGCATTAATTTCTCTTGTTTCGTCCACAACTGTCTAATATTAACTTACCTATACAAAATATTACTTGTATTTTTTTACGCGAATATATCAAAGGGCTGGCTATCTTACAATCAGTATTAAAATAATAAATATGATTACAAAAAGAAATGAATATGTTATTTTAAGAAAGTAATATACCTATAAAATAATAATAATTTCATGTTTGTACAAATAATAATATTACCTACCTCAGTGTACAGTAAAGTTCAGCCTCGTCTATAATATGCAATATTTGGTCGTTAAAATAATTATTGAAATTAACTAAAACCTACCCTTATGTTTATAAGTGTTTTGATAGACAATTGGAAGACCAAAACTTGCAGCAGCTCGTTCATTTCCATAAAACAATATAAAACCATCCTTATTTAATTGAGGTAAAACTGATTTTTCCACGTATCCATCGGAATATAAAATAAAATCCAAATTATTTTCAGTTCCACCAAGAAATGTAACATTAACTATGGGTTCACTTTTCAAAATTTTCTCGATTGTCTCTTCCAGTGAATTCTCTTTTTGTCTTACGATCTCTCTAGCGCGCATCGTGGTAACCATCCCAATGTTTTCTATTATAATTTGTAAGGCTATTTTTAAGGATAGTTCCAAGTTTATTTCGTTGTGTAAATCATTGGTTATGTAGGGTACGAAGACATGATTTTCTAAAACTGGTTCAACGTTAATATGCTTTCTAGGTGCCATAGAAACTTCCATGTCGATTAGTTCGATGCCTCCCGATTTAATAAGTTTCTGATCTTTGTCGTAGTGCACTGGTATGTCTAAAAAAAATATGAAAAAAGTTAATAATAAACAGACAAAAAATACGGAAGAAATATATTGCTTTTTTTATATAACGAAAACTAATATCTTATCATTAAAATGTGTACTTAGTAATATATTTTTTAAAAAATAGAGTACAAAGGTGTCCTATGTTTTCGAAAAAAAAAATCAATCCTGCCAGACATTAATTTTCTTATTATTTTTAAATTTATTATACGTAAAATTGAAGGGCATTTGACAAAACGACCTTTACCAAAACATCAGACGCACTTGCTGATTATCATACCCTAGCAACAATAAATGAATATAATCTCTAAACGAGTAATAGAAACAAAGGCTGACGATGTTAAGGTCAGGAGCAAGGTAACAAAGGGTTGTCCGCACGGAGGAGTACTTACTGTGGAACATGGTTCTAGACAGCCTCTTGCGGCGCCTCAACAACAAAAACCTATACACGATAGCATACGCGGATGACGTGGTACTTTTGCTAACAGGCAAATTCCTGAATGTAATTTGCGATAGAATGCAACATGCTCTTAGGAAATTAGAACAATGGTGCGTTGAACACGCTTTATCTGTAAATCCCAAGCAAACAGAAATGGTTCTGTTTACAAAGAAAGAAATTAGAAAACATAACAGCATCCGTTCTATTCAATACTAAACCAAGCTTCTCAACAGGGGTCAAATACCTTGGTATTATCTTTGATAATAAGCCAACATGGAATTCTCCCTTGGAAACAGAATATGAGAATGCCGCAAAAGCATAAGGAAGACTTGAGTATTCTCTCCCAAAGTAGCCCACTGGATCTACACGGCCATAATAAAACCCATGGTAACATACGATTCCATAGTGTGGTGGTTCAAAACAGAACAGATCACTTCAAAACATAAGCTAGATCAAATTCAAAGAATAGCATGTTTAAACATCACATGTGCTATAAGGACTACACCGACTAGAGCCATGGAGGTGATATTGAATCTTATCCCCCTTGATATCTTTGTAAGGGAAGCGGCTTTGATGACTTTAACATGCCTCCGCATGGTCGGTCTAGATACTAATGTAGGCACTGGCTCAACTGGACGACGCGACGCTTGTGAAGGGATGTTACAAAAGAACTTTCACTTCTACAGGCAAGAGCGGACTCAGTTGCAGCAAGGTTCATTTTTAATAAACCCTACACTATCAACATAAAGGGAACAGTACCAATTAAAGGCGAGTCTAAAGGAACCATTAGCCTGTACACTGACGGCTCTAAGACCAAGGTGGGTACAGGCTGTGGCATATACTTACCAACAATAAACCTAAAAATCGGATGGACAATGGTCGCCGAACCCAGCGTGGTTCAATTCAAATTGACGGCCACAACCTTAGCGGCTTACGAAATTAAAAGCCGCAACATCACCAACTATACGATCTGTATTTATACAGATAGTAGGCATAGCCCTGAAGAGACTTACTTCGGGACTTGTACTAGAATGTCATTAATCTCTGACTAACATCTCTCTAAATAATGTGGTCAACCCAACCTGGATCAAAGGACATGACATCTAAAGGTAAACGGTACCGCTGACTTGCCGGCCAGGGCGGCTGCGGGATGAAAACTAGTTGGTCCCGTCCCCACCACTGGATTGACAACAGCAGCGATTAAAAAATGGATAATAACGCAAACTGCAACTTTGCAATAATAATGTTGAGCTAGCCAGACAGGTCAATAGCGAAAAAAACTTTATGATGTCCAGAAGGAACTTCCGAACACTAACAGGCGTTCTAACTGGCCACTGCGGGCTACGAGGACACCTATTTAAAATGGGTCTAACGCACAGAGAATTATGTAGAAGCTGTGAACAAGAAAATGAGACCGTGGAACACATTCTTTGCGATTGTCCCGCTCTCACATTTGAACGGAACTCCATGCTGGGCACGAACTGGCTCATTACTAGCCGAAATTAGGGAGATTCTACATAAAGACATCGTCAACTAATTTAAATCAGACGCAGACGACGCAGAAAATCTCCCGCCTACAAAAGGAAACACAAGGGACCTCAGTAGGTCTAGGTGCAGTGGTATATTACCACCCTCTGAACATTCAGGTTGAGATACGTAAAATTAAAACTTTGTTCTCCGCAGGTGGCTGCCAGCTCCTAAGCGGGGTTTCCCTACGCGAAAATAACTCGCCCAACTGTTTTGCGAGAATTACTCGCGAAGTTTTTGTTTCGAGCAAACTATATTCAGAAAGGCAATACAAGTTGAGCCATCGATTTGCGCGAGACGAGGCGAATGCAATCCTCCTGGTTTATTTCGAAGCTTAAAATACGTGTGCGTTTGATTCACACCCAAAAATCGACTAGCCATCCGCTCACCTTGAAACATCTTCGCGCAAAGTATTGCGGGATAGGCAATAGGTATCCACAACGCGAGACTAATTTCGCGAAACAGTTGCGCGTATAATTTTTGCGCTGTGAAAACCCAGCTTTAGATTTGAACTATTTTGCGGTGGGAAATTAGAATACAAACACATTACTTTTGGATACAGTCAATGATTTTATAAAAATTGGTAACTATTTTATTTTTATCAAAGACAATTATAGTTTTCGCTAGAGACGCACAAAACAATGATAGATTTTTGGTAATATTTTTGGACTCTCGCTCACTCGAGCGTCTGCTATACAGGGTGTCCTGATAAGTCATCCTCCGGCGATATCTCGAGAACCCTTCATCGCATAACTTTCAAAAAAATATATTTATAATAAAACTGGCCTCGGAAAAATGCTGAAAATTATTTTTAGGTTTGTAATTCCACCCCTAGAGGGCGTAAAACTAAGAACAAAATTAAGAAGATGGATTATTTAAAAATATCCCGTATTAACTTATGTCGTTGATAATTTTCTACAAACTCTGTAAAATTAGGAAACTTTTTTTAAGCGTTTTTTCCAAACCTGTCGGGGGGGGGGGTGGGGGAGCAAAGGTACATTTGAAAAAAAAATTTTTTCGACATAACTAATTTTTAATAAACTAGGTTTTTTTTGAAAGAGCTTTTACCAGGACTTAAGATAAAGTATTGGTAAAATCAATTATTTTTTTGTTTTAGTCCTATTGTGTCAAAGTTAATTGTCAATTTTTTTTTAAATTTAAATACAATGGTATTATCATTATAAGTCCATTGAAAAGATAATAAAAAAGTAAAGAAACTATTAAAAACCACATTTTGATATCTTAATTAATTCTCGACTTATTGCCGAAAAACTGCATTACTCGTATTTTTTCCTAGTTTAAGCTATCAGATAAACAACGCGGCATTTTTATCAAGAGTGCCGGTACGTCAAAAATCACAAAAAACAGGGACGTCAAAAACGACAAGTGCATTGTGTTTCAAATCTAATAATTTTAAATTTGTTAATCGTTATTAAGTAATTTTAAATTATGTCTTACTCTACCACCGAGGCATACGATATAAACGCGGTTTATTTAAAAAAAAATTAAAATGTCTCTATTGCTGCAAGACAATATGCTATAAGCATAAAGATATCCCGAAAGACGGCATTTCAATAAAAAAAGGTTTTTAGACCTTTGGCACCTCGTTTAAGAGAAACTTGAAATGTGAATTCTATTCCAGCAAAAATAAAGCTAATGCAGTTTTTTGGCAATAAGTCGAGAACTAATTAGGAAATCAAAATGCGGATTTTACCAGCTTCTTGATTTTTCTATGCTATCGGCATATAATAATAATACTATTGCATTTAAATTTTTTTAAAAATTGACAAAATTTACAATTTTGACACAAATCAGTCTCTAGGGATAAAACAAAAAAATAAATAAATTATTACAATATTCTATTTTAAGCCCTAATAAAAGCTTTTTTAAACGAGACCTAGTTTAACAAAATCGGTTATGCCGAAAAAAAGTTATTAATTTTTTTCTCAAAGGTACATTCGCTTCTACCACCTTCCTATATTTGACAGATTCGGAAAAAAATGCTTAAAAGAAAAAAGTTTCCTAATTTTACATAGTTTGTGAAAAAACCACCAAAGACATGAGGTAATACGGCATATTTTTAAATAATCCGTGTTTTCAATTTTGTTCTTAGTTTTACGCCCTCTAGCGGTAGAATTACAAACTTAAAAATTTTTTTTTTTATTTATTAAAATGTCTAAAAATATTTCTTAATAGTATAATTTTTTGTTACTTACATCCACTGGGCTGGCCTTTAAAAAAAGTGTAGGCATTTTTTCAAAAAATAATTATTCCTTATTACTGTTACCATTGAGTAAAAACTCCCTCTGGACTGTCATTGTCTTTATTATTTTTTTTTTACTTTTCAACGTCAACAGTAAGAATCCTCTGATCGTTTCAAAGTGAATACTAAATATCTAAGCCCATGACTACACATTATATATCCTAACAGGGTCACTGGTGCATGAAGCCACTGCCCATTTTTATGGTCTAGTGAACTTGGCTTCTTTTCACAGAGGTAGCCAATTGTTGTGGATATCTAAACTTAGTTTACTATAAACATGGGAATTGTTATTAATAATAGCAGCTTCTTTAAACTTTCGTTTCTTTCAGTGGGATTCCCTAAGAACAATCCCAGCATCTTTCCAATTAATATTATAATGTTTAGACCAAGCATGTTTCCCAACACCTGACTTGTCAGTTTCGCCCATTCGAGTATGTTTTTGATGTTCCTTAATTCTAACTTCCAAAGGTTTCTTCGTCTCACCAATATATAGATCACCACACTCACAGGGTATTTGATAAACAACTCCTTTTTCCGCATTCAAAGTACTCGGTTTTGTTTTAGTAAGAAAACTTCTTAGGGTGTTGCGAGAAAAGAATGCTGTTTTGATGTCGTATTTTCTTGCTATTTTTCTTATTTTTCAAAAGTTCCTCGCATGTAAGGTACAGTAAGAATCTTTATTTCTTGTTGTTGATTTGTATGTATAAACTGTTTTTTATTTTGAAAGTTTGAAATTGTTCTTCAAACACGTGTTTAGGTGAAACCGTTTTGTCGCAGGTCTTCCTTCCAGCTTTGGCAAAATTGCAGCGTGTAAACATATTTTCTCTAGATGGACGCCTGCTCGAGTAAGTGAGCGTCCAAACCTATTACCTAAAATTTGGAATTGTTTTGTGCATCTATAGTGAAAACTATAATTGCCTAGTTTTTATACGTACCTTTATTTTGATCGGATATTTCAGCCAAGTGCTTTATTGGATCAATAACAAGCTTCCTCAACCTGACCGGTAAAAGTAAATCCTTAGAAACCTCCGAAACCAGAGTTATTTGCAGCATACTATCCAAAAACGTTGTAAAGTTTCCATTCCATTTTAATTTGCCAGAAGAGCCATTAACATCAACAAGTTCGATGCCTTGAAATGAACCTGAGTAAAGATATCGTTTCAATCGGAACAATTTATACACATCAGATTTTCCAAGGGGCAAATGTCCATTTACTGTAGTCTTTGGATTATCTAGATTTAAAAACTCGTTGGAGATATTCTTCGGCAACTTGATTGTTCCGGAGCAGCATACTGAACCACCTTCGAAAACTTCAAAATTTCCAGACTGTCGCATTATATTTATCCAAAACAAGACATCTTGGCCGGCGGGCAAAACAGTTGCTCTTAGTATTTTTACAGATTCAAAAATTATGGGTAATTCGTTAATGGTCTTGGTATTTATGTTTGCAACAACTTTCCATACTAGTTCCTGAAATACAAGTTACTTTAAGTAAGTGGGATTTTAGATTGTCAAAATATTTTATCTAAAAAGTGAGACAAGTGGCCCACATTAAATATATACAGTGAGGACACAAAATCTGCCCCCCTCTTATATCTTCCGAAGTACTAAATATTTTTAAACCAAATTTGGGATGTGCATGTTTAAATAATTTTTTTTTGGTGTAAAATGGGTCGTGTGATACATCTTTTAGAGGTTTACATGCTGAGCACAGCCACGCATTTTTAGATCCTCGGATTAAACTGCTTTTGTAATACCATCATATTTATTTTTTTCAGTGTTGTTTCAATATGCTGATTTTTATTAATTTTTTAAGGCATTCTTTAGATGTAACAAATAACGACGGTTTGTTTTTAGCATTTTGGTCAAATTATTAAATGTCTGCTTAATGGTAGTCAATTATATAATAAAGAGTACCCAAAAAATCATTAAATCTATTGGCAAACTACACAATTACAGAGATCTGGCATATTAGAGGAAAAATTAACAAAAATTTAAATTTATATCAAAAAGGTGTTAAAATATTCCACCTTGGACTTCTTTGCATATAATTTTTTTTGTAAATCTTCTCTGACGTTAACGAGTATTTGTTGGGTTATTTCTGCGCACTCATCGATGATGCGTTGGCGAAGTTTATCCAGGTTTCGAGGAAACGTTTTTGAAACTTTAGATTTTACATACCGCCACAAAAAAAATCTAAAGGGGTTACGTCAGGTGACCTAGGTGGCCATTCTGTCAAACCACGATGACCGATCCATCTATTTGGGTAACTGGCATTAGAATATTCTGTTGCACCCAAAAAATAGTTTTTGGTGCTCCATCTTGCTAAAAAATAATATCTTGTTGTTCTTGTGAATTTCGTGCCACAATATTGTTAATTAAAGTACTTATATGGGTTTATAGAAGCTCTAACTACCTCTAAAAATATGGGCCCAACAATATGGTTCTCCAGTATTCCCGCCCAAACATCTAATTTTGAGGGTGTTGGGTGTGGTCTTCTTGAAATAAAAGGAGATTTACGTCACTTTAGTACCTACAGTTTTGGATATTGACTTTACCGTTAAGGTAAAAGGTATATTCGTCCCTGAAACAAAAAGTGTTTAACATAATTGGGATTTGCAGTAATTTGCTCTGTTAAGTATTTGTCATGATCTTAATAGATTGTGTCGGATCGTGACCATTTCAGTCAAAAGTTGAACTTTGGTTTTTTTCACTAATTTTGGATCTTCCTGATCTTGGGGTATCTTTTACTGATCTTGTCTCCATAAATTTAGATATCAGAGTCCGGAAGTATTTTTTGCCATAAGGACGTTCTGAAAAACGTTCGTTGAACATTCTCAAAGTAGGAAGCAAATTACGACAAGTTTCCCAGTAAATTAAAATAACTTGGACTCTTTCTTTAAGAGATCAAGCCATTTTAAGTCAGAAAAGAATAAATTTAATTTGACAAAATTAAAAGTAGCTTAGACTGACAACTAATATCTTTGACAAACATGTCAACAAAGCATACAGTCATAGTAACTAATTATTATTAAACCTAAAAAAATTTACCCAAAATATTAAAAATCAGGGTATAACATACTAAATTGGAAAAAAATAAAAATTAATGCCATAAGAAAAGTGATTTAACGCAAAGATTTAAAAAATTGTGACTGTAGTTGGCATGTAAAAACCTTGAAAAAGAGATGCCACATGACTCCCTTTTACATTAAAAAAAATTAAATTGATCGCGTCGTTGCTATGACACTAACAGCTGTCATTTTTATGTGGTTAACAACATTTTGTTGGTCATGCTAACGTCCCGAATTTGGTTAAAATATAATCTCTTCAGTACTTCGAAAGATATAAGAAGGGGGTCGGACTTTGTCCTTACTGTATATGTAGGACATTTGAATAAAGGTTACCACAAAAAGTCCCCTTTGTCGAATTTTTTAAAAAATTTTGCCCTTTATTTACGGCTATTTATTGGGCTATTATAAATAGAAAAAAGAACTTAAGAGAAAAAATAAAAGAGTGACTTGTATTTTTCCTAAAACTCTAATTTTAAAAAGATAATAAAAGATCTACCAAATACCCGGTCGCAGCCATTAGTACTCGTCCATCGATGTTGTGTCCAGTCAGATAGTTGTACTCTTCGCTACTTGTGTTTACAGTTACCTTTTTACCAAAAGACTTATTCGGTTCAAAGAATGGAGTATACCTAGAAATTAAAAAAATATATATATATATATATATATATTTTATTAATATATTTAACATAATATATATATATATATTAATATATATATATATATATATAATTAAATACATTAAATATTATTCTAGTATTAAATATTTTCAATTTCAATTAACAATAATAAAACCGTTAAACATCAACGAAAATAAAAAGAATGCCTTTTATAAGATCTTTTGTGAATGTAATAAATGAGGCATTCCATATCAAAAGTCGCCTTATCCACTTTTTGTAAAAATCGTGTTTGATACATTATAATATCATTTGTCCTAATACTTATGCTGCCTGTATCGCAAAATACAACAAAAGTCACGTTATCCATCACAACTAAACGGTTAAATATCGACATTCAAATCAAAGCTCGCCTTATCCCGCTACATTGTTGCTTCAAATCACGCCTTATCCAATTATTCAATGAGAATGCTCGATTTAGTCATCACCTGGTTTCCAGATTGTGGCCATAACGGTAAGACATACCGGGGCCAAAAGTTAACTATGAGAGACATTCATGTATTTCATACAAATTTTAATGCAAATAAAACAAAAATTTCACAAGTTGCATTTCTACTTAAGTACACGTCAGTAAAAAAGCCTACACGAAGTAGAAGTGTAAAGGAAAATAGTAGCAGGAAAGAAGTCGCTACACAATACTTTGTCAAACTATTAGATACACAAGATTTTTAGTTACAAGTTTGCAAGACAACCCTTATGGGCATCTTAGATGTTTCAAAAAATAGACTAAAAAATTGATAGGGATGATATCTTAACTGGACAGTTACCTAAAGAAAATGGAGGAGGGGACAGAAGCACAGCTACGTACGAGAATCGCAGGTGCAACGTGAAATGGTTTATCCAGAAGTTTAGGGGAATTAAAAGCCATTATTGCCAAAGCAAAAACATGCAAAGGCAATATTTAACGAGTAAATTAAGCATTGCAAAATTCTGTGAAAAGTTTAATGAATCTGTAGATGACCATCTAAAAATAAAGACAACATTTTTTACAGATTTTTCTTCGTTGTTTTGTACTCCGGCAACTGATGCATGTTCAAAGTGCATAAAGCTTTCGGAAATAATAAAAACTGAGAAATCTGAAGAAAACAAAGTGAAGCTGATAACGGAAAAGCGTGTCCAAGAGAGACCAGAACTTCTTACTGTATCATTTAATTGTCAGAAGAATTTAGTAAACCCTAAAATACCCGATCAGTCGGCATACTACAGTCGTCAACTCAACAGATATAATTTCACAGTGGTAAATGTTGTGTTCAGCTCACTACATACAATTTTTTTTTATATACACGTGGTTGGAAAACGAGTTTAACAAGGTATCCAATCAAATCTGCTCAGCTGATTTTGACTTTTTAAGCGCTACTGATTTAACAGGTTACCCTACAAGAAGATTTTGCGCCGATGGATGCAAAGAGCAAAACAGGATTACTGATAGTTATTTGTTGTCACTTGCGTGCGTCTCCCATCCAAAAAATGTTTGTATTCGCTTATATCGTCAAATTTTATATATTATCCCTTAACTACTGATCATGAGTCAATCTGACCTATGCCAAAATTCATGCGCAAATATCTAACGGACGGAAACGGTTCAGCGCCTGCCTATCCCAGTAGCTGTAAGTTAGTACGCCTTCAACCGCTGAGTGTATGTGTTGTGAATTTTGATGCGTAATTTCTTCGAAAAAATCGCGTGTGCAAGTAAGCGCGTTTGTTCCGGAAATCCCAATTTTGAGGAAACCCTTTTACGATGGTATGGTGAAGATAAAGGAGAGACTAGTGATATTGAGGATAGGGCTTTAGATCCAGATTTTGCTATATTTAGTGACCACGAATCTGCCAATGAACAATCAGCTGATGAAAATGCAGACAATATTCCGCAAACAAGTTCGGATAGTGAAGAGAGTTCTGGCGAAGATAGACCTGACTTTTATGGAAAAAACCGCTTTAAATGGTCCAAGAAAGCACCCAACGAGCAAGTGAGAACAATGGCTGAAAACATTATCATTCATTTACCTGGTTTGAAGGGTCCAGCTAGAGTTCTTAGTGATGAACCGAATCCAGTTCAAATATGGAACCTTTTATTTACTGTAGAAACATTAGACGAAATAATTATTCATACAAATCAAAAAATTGAAATGAGTAAGCAATTATAGAAAAATAGAGAACGGCCAGAACTAAAACCCATAGATAGAGTTGAATTAGAAGCATTTTTGGGCTTATTGCTCTTTACATCTATTTATAAATCAGGCCATGAACGCTTAACTTCATTGTTTGCCACAAATGGAAGGGGCAGAGATATATTTAGAACTACTATGTCTTTGATGACAGCACTTTTCAGGAAGAACGAAAAAAGATGATCCGTTGGCGGCCATATCCAGAATTTTTAATGGATTTATAAAAAATTGCCAGGAAAATGTTTGTATTAGTGAAGTAGCCTGTGTAGATGAAATGCTTGTAGCATTTCGTGGTCGCTCCAAGTTAAAAATGTATTTTCCCACCAAGCCCAATAAATACGGGCTAAAAGTCCTGTGTCTTACAGATGCTAAAAGTGGCTATTTATAAAATGCCTACGTCTTCTGCGGAAAAGGCAGCGATAGTTTTACATTATCGGAGGTTGAAAAAAGTTAACAATTACTACACAATCAGTGATTTGACTTGTGAAACCTTTAGAAAAATCTAACAGAAATATAACTGGTGATTCATGGTTTTCTTCCAATGAATTGGTTGAAGAATTGCGAAAGCGTGGTCTTACGTATGTTGGCACTCTCCGCAAAAACAAAAAAGAAATACCTACCCAGTTTTAACCATCAAATGTTCGCCCAGTTGGAGATGTATGTTATGGTTTTACTAGAAATAAAACAATTATATCCTATGTTCCAAAACAAAAGAAAGCCGTAATTTAAATTTCTTCATTACTTCATGAAGCAAAACAAGATTTGGAGTCTGAAAAACCAGAGATCATAGCTTTTTATAATAACACCAAAGGAGGAGTTGATTCTTTGGACCAAAAATGTTCGGTATATTCATGTAGTAGAAGAACAAGACAGCGATCTTGAATATATCTTCAGTAAATAGCTATGTTATTTATCAAAGCTGTAAAAATGCTAAGAAAATTGATAGATTTCCATTCGTTGATGAGTTGGCGTATCAACTTGTGGAACCCCATATTAGACGCAGGTAACAAAAACTATTCATAAATATTGTACCTTTGCTGATATATTTCTGTATGTTTTCAGATATAATAATCCCAGGCTACAGAAAAGAATAAAAATTGATATAAGTCTAGTGCTTGGAGAGCCTATAAGCAATTTACCAAATTTTGCATCTACGTCAGCTGCTTCAGTACTGCAAAAGAGAAAGAGATGCCACCTTTGTCCATCAGAAAAGGACAGAAAAACATCTCATGCTTGTGTAAAATGTTCAACACCCATATGTAATGAATGTTCTTTAACTATTTGCAGAAATTGTTTGTATTGTGATAAGTAAAAAAAAATTACTTATTACTTTCAAGTACTTTGTCAGTTTTTTTTTATTTTTTTGATATATTTAAAGTTTTATGTGATTTTTTATATCTTTAGGTCTTAGAAATTCAAAGCAAATGTTACACCCGAGAGGTGTTACAACAAGCTGTCGAGAATATTAAATCTGGAACGTTGACAACAAAGGCAGCAAGTAGATTGTACAAAATTCTGTTGACAACGCTTAAAGATCATGTAAAAGGCACAAGAGGGCAAAAAAGCACCAGTTTTGGTCGTAAACCGGACATACCACTTGAAATTAAAACACAGATTGCCAATGCCCTCTGCAATATGGAAAAATGGGGTTTCGGATATTCACAGAGTAAGGTACTAGACCTTGTGGGAGAATTCATTATGGCAAATGGTTTAAAAACCCAATTTAAGCACGGTTGACCCGGAAAAGACTGGTTCATAAATTTCAGAGAGCGACATCATATTTCGGTTAAGAAGCCGCAAAGTGTCGAGGTTGCTCGGAAGAAAGTAATGTATCCATTTATAATTCACAATTACTTCACCCTGCTAAAAACTGCTTTGACCGACTTAGACCTTTTTGACAAACCAGACCAGGTTTTTAATTTAGATAAATCTAGCTTTTGCTCAGACCCATCAAAAACAAAAGTGGTGGGAAAAATTGGCAAACCATCAACAAGGACAGTAAGCTGACCAGGAAGAGAAAATACTACGGTACTGATGGCTTGCAGTGCATCCGGGAAGAAAATGCCTTTCTTAATTATTTTCAAGGGTAAAAGTGTATGGAACGAATGGATTGCAACAGAGGGAACTGGTTATCCCGGTACATCATATGCCGCTACCAAAAAGGGATGGATGGAGACCAATGTTTTCGCCAATTACCTTAAGAAAACGTTCATTCCGCATATGGGAGACAAAAGACCAGCACTCCTAATTTATGATGGGCATTCCACCCATATTACCCTAGAAGTCGCCCACATAGCAATTGAAGAGCAGATTACCATTTTGAAGTTACCGCCACACTCATCCCATCTGCTACAGCCACTAGATATATCTGTGTTTCGCTCTTTTAAGAGTTCTTGGGATGCTAAATTAGTGAAATGACAAAGGGAACATTCAGGAATGAAAATTCCCAAGAAGATGTTTTCCGAACTAATTAGACATTTGTGGCTGGAAACAAGTGCAGAAATAATTAAAAGTGGCTTCAAAAATGGGGGAATATTTCCTTTTGACGAAAAAGTTATTGCCGAAGAAAACTACGACCCAGCTTCCCTTCAAAGGTGGAAAAATGTGGCCGAGGCAAATTCAGGAGACCAAGAAACATCCCTTGACCCCAGTCCAGAGGCTTATGTAGATGCCGAAACTGTCATGCGTCCATCCACAAGTAAGGCCCGCAGTCTTAGTCCAATACCGAGTCCAAAACCATCCACAAGTATGGCAGCACAAGAAATTTTATTCGAATCCATCCTTTTGAAAACTATCAAAAAAACTGGCACTGAACAACAGAATATTAAAAAGTCAAAAATAAAGGTTTGTGATGGAGCAGAAGTTATTACCACCAAAGAGGTGATGCAGCGTCTGAAGAAGAAAGATGAAACAAAAAACCTACCAAAGAAAAATGTCCTGCAGTCTCAGCTTCAGGGTCCGATGAAAACGAAGATGACATCGAATATGAAGATAAAGACCTGAACTGGAATATTTTGGAAGAAATTGAAAATGAAGAAGATATTATTAGGCCCTTCGTCCACGCGTCGACTTACTCGCGATTCGAGTATGATACAGATATCATATGTGTCGCTCGGCAGTTTCCGCCATATATTTTCGGTAACGTTCGTACACGCGTCGACGCGACGGGCTCTGGACTCGACGCGTCGGATACCAGTTCTGCTCGACTGGTTGTGCTCGTCGCATGTGACTAAAGTATCATACGAATGACGTAAGCAATTATGGCGAACGAACAAAATAATATATTATTTGTGCAAGAAGTGGAGAAACATGAATGTTTATACAATTATAACATGCCAGAATATTCCCGGAAGGACATAATAGAAAAAGCATGGTGCAAAGTGGGAGAAAAATTCAATTTGACAGGTTAGTATTGTTTTATTTTATACCTACTTCTTTTACATATTCGTACGTAACAAGTAATAAATAAATAATTATTAATTATACACAACAATTATATTGCCACGGAAGTGAAGCATGAGGTGTGATAAAATAATTAGCAAGGTAGTTTCTCAAATTTTGCGGTGATGAAAGTGGTGTTACTTGCAAAGTTTCAGGAACTAAATCAATATTAACATTGACATTTTCAAAGTTTTGAGCATTATATTGAACACCCTCGTTTTGGCGAACATAATTGTGCAAGACAGAGACCGCTTTTACAATTTTAACCACTTTGTCCACGCTATGACATCTTATGGCATTACTTAAAACAGGAAATTTTTCTGTCATCATTCCGAAAGAACATTCAACGGTTTTTCTACCTCGAGCCAATCTGTAGTTAAAATTCTTCTTACATTATTTAATGTTCGCTGTGCATACGGTCTCATTAAATATCTTGATAATGGAAATGCTTCATCACCGACAAAGTAATGGGGAAAAGGTTTTCGTTTTCATCATTTGGTAGTTTTGATGGTGGAGGCAAGTTAAGAGCGTTATTTTCGATTAAATTTTTAATCGAAGATACCCGAAAAATTCCACCATCACTGTTTCTTCCAGCGTACCCGGTTTCTATAAAAGTAAACAATCCATCAGCATCGCTGCATGCCATTAAAATAATAGAATGATAGGATTTATAATTAAAATTGCTTGATCCAGTATTAGGAAGTTTCTCTATACGAATGTGTTTCCCATCCAAACTTCCCAAGCAATTAGGTAAATTCCAAAGAAGATGGAAACGTTCTGCATTTTTTTCCATTGCTGCAAGTTTGGAATTGGCATATAGATCTTATTTAACGATTCCCAAATAATAACTGTAGTTTCCTCTACAATTCGCGATACTGTACAATCTCCTCTTGCAAAGTATAATGCGATGCTTCCAAATGTACTTCCAGACCCCAAATATCTGAAAAAGAAAAAGATATACATAATGTAGCTATTAAAACATTTGTTTTAGGCCCAGAAAGCAAAGAGAAATGGAGAAATATACGAAGTGTATTTGTTCGGAATTTGAAACCAGCAAAGAGTGGATCTTCAGCAAAAAAAAAAGAGACCTTATTATCTAGAAAACGTTATGCAGTTTACGCTCCCATACATCAAATTAAATGAAAGTTCAATTTCTGGCAGTCTGCCTATATCACAAGTATCGCATGAAAACACCCACGAAGAAGAACTAAATTTTTCAGAATTTGAAACAGCAGTAGAAGATACATTACCTGTCTTGGAATCACAATCAATCCTTTCCATGTCATCTCCATCTACAGAACACACGTTCTTATACACGCCATCGTCGGAACAACGACCGTCATCATCTGCTCAAACCCACCAAAACCTCGACCAAAGAAGGAAAGGCAATCCGATGTTGACAAACACATTATTGAATATTTAGCAAGTAAAAAACCAAGGAACGTAGAATTAGAAAGTAAAAGTAATCCAAGACGAATGTTTTTGCTCAGCCTGCTACCGGATATCGAAACAATGACAGATGTTCAGATGAGATGCTTCAAACGTCGAGTTATGGAGGTAATTGAAGAAATTTTAACCAACATTCCTTCAGTTGTTGCTGAACCAAATTCCCAAATTATTTAATGCGAAACCATAGCAGATACTATGACAAATGCGCAAAATAGTGATTCTAATAACTGAACCTAATTATTCATTATCTAATGTTTATAATGTTGATATCTTGGTTTTTTTAAATAAAATATTACGTTGATTATGAATACATACCTGAGTGTTATTAAAATCCTTTCCTCTGCACTGACACATTCTCGCATTGATGTGTTCCTTTTATGTATGGCAGGTGTGAGCAATTGCACCAAAGACAAATAACTTTTTTTTGACATTCTGTAGCATAACAAAAACATTTTATCATCTTCTTTTAGTTCCTTCGCAGCCACAAATGCTCGACAATTTAGATTTCTTTCAATATATGGACTGTTATCCAAAAAAAAATTTTCTTTTTCTTCTTTTTTGTTTCGATGCCCTTTTATAAGCAATATAAAGTAATAAAATTACCAGAAAAAGCTCATTTTTAAAGATTTTTTTTTATTCCTGCCCCCCCCTCTTCAAGATATTTCAGTTGTTTCCGAAAGCGACATTATATCCGTATTACCCAAACCAAACATAGGCCGTAGAGGTAAAATAAGTTTTAATATATCCTTTGATAATTATTGTATTTAATAAAAATATGTTCTTACATTTATATAATCCATTTTTGTTAAGTTACCCTATCAATTTGAAGGACTATTTAATTTAAATATTTTTTTTGCAAAATACGTCTTGGTACTTTATTAACATAAAAGTAGACCATCTATAATTAAGTAGTGATATTCCTGTGAAAATAGGAGACATATTTTAAGAAAGGTTGTATTAAGACTATCTTGCTCCGTCATGTAACACTGATGCATTAAATGACCTATAACATGCAAAGACGCACTTGCCCCGTTGTAGGGGTCAAGTACGTTTTCGAACGTGGACATTAAAAAAAAATGCCAAAAAAGTAGTTAACAAGATAGGTTGTAAATATAATTAAAATAAAGTTAACATGTTCCAAGTGGTATGGCAAAAAAATTATGAATTTTTTTAATGGTAAAATTTACGACTTTTTGAAATGCTACTCATCATTTTTGGGGGTGCACTTGCCCCACCTCATCTTAAACATTTTTAATATAATATGAAACGCATAATAGAACATAGGACATATATTAAAAACACATAATTTTACAAATCAAAAATCTGTCAACACGCATTTAAAAACAACCACATAATAAACTGGAATGTTCCTAGTATTATAGCAAAGGTAACTTGTTTAAAAAAACGTAAAATAAAAGAAAGTGCGTATATAATATAAAATTAAGATAGATATGTAGAATCAATATAATATGTTAATTTAAATAATATATGGTTGCCCATGCTGGATGCTGAAGTAAATTCAGTGAACTTAAAACCAAATAACAAAACGCCCATTTTTAATTTAAAAAAATGATGAATAAACCAGTTACAGCAAATTATTGTCATGTATGATATTACGTCAAAAAAAAGCGATCTCAGAATCTCTAAAATTTTAATTAATATTAAGTTTTTATATTTTATTTTTACTTTGAAAACGGTGGCATACATGCCACCAAAACGTAGATAAAAATTTTTGTTTTGGTTTTTTATGGGTTTTCCCTTTTTTCTGTTTCAGGCGATCTGAGGGTTTAAAGGGGTCAATTGGACTGAGCAAGATCAGTATCTCTATACCCCGGGATCAGGACCAAACGGGGCTCCATTGAATAAAGTTTGTTTTGGCTTGTATCAGCAAGGTCTTTTCAATTAATAAATACGCCACAACAATACAGAACATATTTATAACTTTTATGGACTTTCTTAAGAGGAATAAAAAAATAACTATTCACTTACCATTTTACACTATGATCCCACTTAATAAGTGATGCAATATTAGGCGTTCCCCTCCCAACCGGGTAATTGACAGAACCATAAAGACCTTTCAAATTTGGTTGGCCACCATTAATGTATAATCTAAAAATCAATATTTTTAACCATTGGGAAAAAATGTTTTAAAAATTAAACATCTTTACAAGGCAAGAAAATACAAAGGTGTTACTAACAAAAAATGAAAGCTACAAAAAAACAATACGTTATACAGGATGTCCGAGAAAATGTGGAACATATCCCGGATGTAAACACGTGAAAAGAATACTTTTAATAAACAATAATATAAACTTTTTTTGTGTGAAAATTACTCACAGCTGCAAGGACGGATGCCCTATATTGATAAGAACTTTGGGGATCGTTTTAAACCAAAAATTTACTATTAACTTAATAGTCCGGGAGGCCACCGCAAAAAACCAAGCCCATAAGGGAACCGCATGAAACATCTTTTTTTTATATTATTATGAACAATAGTCATTTCAAAGCCGCACTTTTTTACTTAAAAAAATTCGTTTTTTTAAATATAGCTCAAAAACTATCGATTTTAGGGAAAAATATATAATCAAAATGGATGGTCTTATAACACTTCATCACTTTTTTTATATTTTTTTTTGTAGCCCTTTTAGTTTTTGAGACTATTAACGATTAAAATTTAAAATAAAAACGAAAGTATCTTAAAACCTAAAAAGGTTACGAAAAAATGTAATAAACAAAAAATATGTCTATAAAAAAGGTTATATCGAGGGCTTTATGCCAGAAGGGCGTATCCACCAAATGGCCGATTTTGAAATATTTTGCAGTTTGTTATGGAGTACAATGTCTCAAATTTTTATGGATGTAGCTATAATACTTATAATACCTATAATCTAGGGGCTTATAGCTGTTATGATACAGTTTTGTTACGGCAAAAGGGCATATGAGACATACGCCCTTTTGGAACTATGTTAGATGCAGTGTTGTTGAAAAAGTGATGGAGTAGAAGGGCATATCCGCCATATCTGTAATGGAATAATAGCATTAAAAGGCAACTAGATGTACCATTCACAAGCCATTAAAGCATTGCTATTATAAAAGGTGATAGAGCCCCAAACTATATGCCAAGTCCAGATAAAAAAGGCAAACATCCTCCTCCTAACAAAGCGCATCCTGAACGAATCCTCCATATGGAGGCTCATATTGATTCATTTCCAAGAGTTCCTGCCCACTGGTGCCGCAAGGATACCAAAAAGAAATACCTACAGACAAAACTTAACAAATAAAAAATATATGAGTTTTATAAAGAGCATTGCAAACCAACAAACATGGTGCCTCTACAGAAAACAATGTACAAGGAAAAACTATAAACAGCTGAACGAAGAAGAGAAATAAGAAAGACAAGAAGAATATAAAATGCATATTTATCAAAAAAACCTAGCAAATGCCGGAAAAAATGCCGATAAAGAATTGGCTAAAATAGATCCATCTGTTGTAACAGCAAATTTTGATCTTCAAGCTGTCCTGTACTGTCCTATCGAATATAAGAAACCTGTTTTCTACAAAAGGAAATTTGCTACGTTTTACTTTACAGTTTATGAAGTTGCAAACAAACAAAGACATTGCTTTGTGTGAGAAGAGAGCAACGGGAAAAGAGGATCGAATGAGATTGCAACATGTTTGCATAAGTTTATTAACAGTTTGCCAACAACCTACAAACGACTTATCTTATATTCTGACATTTATCCCGGGCAAAATCGAAATTCTATTGTTGCGAAAATGCTGTTTTTTATCATGAAGAATCATTCTACACTAGAATCAGTAGAGCTGAAATTTCTAGAGCCGGGACACACACACATGGAGTGTGATTCCATGCATGCCGCAATTAAAAATCTTGTGAACATGCACAAATTTATTGGCTCAATGAGTGGATCAACGTGACGAAAAAAGCAAAAAGGGAGGGAATCCTTATATTATGAACCGGCTTGGTTACGAAGAATTTCTTGACTTTAAATCATATACCATTAAAGTGTTTAAAAACAAGAACATCGCAGAAGACTTGACACGATTAAAGTGAACAGAAGTTAAATGTTTGAAGTTTATCAAAGGTAAAAAGGACTCTCTTTTTTTCAAAACAGAGTTTTGGAAAGAGTATGGGGAGTTAAATGTCACAAGAAAGCCGTAGGTGTATCCGAGTAACACCAATAAGAGTTCACCCAGACTCGCCTCCAAATCAAGCTTAAATGATGATTCAACCAAAAGTGAATCGGTCCCAAAACCAGTGTATAGAAGCAAAATTCCAATTACTTCACCAAAGTGTAAGGACTTGCAGGATCTTTGTGTGAGCAAAGTTATTTCTGATGAGTATCATGGGATTTACTCATCACTGGCACATACGACAGTACGACCTATGACAGAAGATGATGATGACGATGAGCTAGAACTGACTCTATCGAGAAGTGCCCTCAAAAACAAAAAAAAGAAAACAACCTCCAATAAATAAGTTATTTTTGTAAATGCTAGTTTTTTCTTCATATTTTATGTTTCCTACCTATGTTGTTATTTTAACAATTTGGTGTAAAATACAATATTAAAAACCATAAAACTTGTAATTGTTGTATACGCTTTTAAGTGTTTGGTCAATTTTTGCTAATTGAAGGGGTTAGTGCAAAAAGGGTATAACTAACATTTTTTAATTTATTGAGTTAAACGAAAACAATACTTAGAGTGTCTGTTCTTTCAGAGAAAAACGATAAAAAAGCGTGTTTAAGTTACTTTGGTGCCATCTTTTGATGGAAGAAAAACCTACTTAACAATTCCCGAATAGTAGTTAGAGCAAAACGGGTAAATATCACTTGTACCGTTTTTGCACTCAACATTTTGATTAGACTTTTAACGAACTCGTTGTGGCTAGTGCATTTTTATTGCCGTTGTGTTTATAAGGTTTTTTGTTCATAAATCGTGATCATTCATCACGTTATTTTCGTTTTCGAGATGACTAGTAGCAGCAAAAAAGGTAGATGAAAATTATATCTTACTTTAACTTTGTGGTTTGTTCCTGTTTTTTTAGATGTTTATGAATCCGATTCAGACCCACGAAACGGATGAAGATGAAGAATATCGACCAGGAAACGATGATTCAGTACATTCCTCGGAAGAATCGGAGCAGTCGAAGAGCCAAGCAGTGCTAGAAAATCTCACATGTTACGCCAAGTAAAACAAGGAAACGAAAAAGGAATATCAAGGCGGAGAAAAATGAAAAAAACTAAAACCGAAGGAAGAGTAGTAGGAACAAGAATCCCATCCGAGTAAAGTTAAGACCTTTTGATCTTTTCATGCAGATTTAAGTGTAACAAATTATTCTGAGGTGAAGACAAGGTCTATTTGCTACATTTTATAAGCTTCCTATTTTTCGACCCAAACCGCATATTTATCATCCTGCATACAAAAAAAAGGAAGGTTCTAAAAAAGAAATTTTTCTACAAAAATCATGCTAATGAACAAGCGAGTGTGTAAAGATTTTCCTCCAAACGTTTGATATTAGTAATAGGCGCTTTTTCAGTATGTGAAAAACTAATAGAAATTTGTTATAACCTCAGCCTGATAAAAGGGAAAAAATGAATTAACAAATTGACAAAACTACTCGAGAGACTGTAATTCAGCATATAAATATTTCCCCCTAAAAAATTTACTCTCGTAAAAATAATTTGAAAAATATCTTTCCCCCCTTGGTTTTAAAATGTATTTATTATATAAACAATATTGTTCTGAAAATAGTAACCCCAAACGTTAAGATAAGTTACTACCGTTTAAATTTTTTTAAAAGTGAATTTAACTTGCGATTTCATAAGCCCCACAGCACCCCGCTCAAAGTGCGACAGCTTCAGAATATTATAAAGAAAACCCCCGGGGAAAGAAATTAGGTTTAAAAGGGGACAGTATCTTTAGAAACATCAAAGAAAAGGCCAAAAAAGGGGGGGTAGTATGAAAAAACTAGATATTTTAAAAAAACAAAACTTCGAAGGATACGGCGGAAAGTTTCGATCTACAGCAAACACTGGCCACGCCAGCCACATCAAAGGTTTTCTTTTTAAAGGGAACTATGGACATACAATTTTTTTTTCCCCAAATTTTTTCACTGGAGCCGGGGCCCATGCACATGGGATAAACAGGGGGTTGGCAAAGGGGGTTACAGGAGATAGGGTCTTTTTTCGCATTTCTTCAAATTCCTTACTGTCACTAAAAATTTTCATACAGCACAGAGGGGGAAAAAAAAATAAAAATATTTGCAAAATTTTCATGTTTTTTTGAAAGCCCCCAATGAAAAATACATCACAAGTTCCTTGGGCCGGGGACACTTACTGGAAATGTGACCGGAATTTCCCAAAGAAAAAAAAAAAAAAGAAATCCTCAAGTTTTTATTCCCCACCACTGGAGGGGGAATAATCGCAAAATTTTTTCAAAAAAAATTTTAGTTCACAAAATGACAAAGGGAAAGTTTTCCTCGTTCGAAAAACTTAATAAGCTCATAAAAGATCCAAAAAAAAAAACAGAAGGAAGATCCATTAAATTTAAGGGGTATCGCATATTTTAGATATGCGAAAGAGGTTCATTTTTTTGGTTCAAGCCAGTTTTAAAAAGTTATCTATACTTTCCCCCAAATGTTTTTTGGATCTAGCTCATCCCCGGGCGGCCATCGCATTCTTTCGATGAAACTTTTTTTGCAACTGCATAAAATTAAGGGGGCCCAATTTTAACTTTTAAAAAAGGGAAAAATCTAAAACCCCAGATTATATACCTCCAGAAAACCCAACATTTTTTAAAAAAATGAAACTTCAATTGAAAAGGGCGTTAACCATAAATAATTCCTAAATCAATAACATCTAGATACTAATTAAATGTAACCTCAGTTATACACAACTAAATCAATAAAAAAACATATCAAAAGTGGTATTAAGTATACAGGTGTTTAAACGAAAACTATTTAAAATATTAAAAACTTCGAATCGCCTGTCCTATAAAGTTGTGTTTTGGTGCCATTCTGGCATGAAGCCCTCGATATACATATTTTTAATAAAATGAGTATTAAAGGTGATATAAGCAAAAAAGTTATTTTGGTCTTAAATATTTCGCTTCTAACTATATTATTTTCTGGTACAAATAAGTATACCAGCACCGATCTATTTAAAATTTAATTCAAAATGTTCTATTTATTGAATGAAACAGACTAATACACATGTGCCTCGAGGCAATGGGAGATAACCAGGTGTTACGGATATTTTATTTAATTTTTTTTATTCCAATAACTGAACCCATTCCGATCTACTTGGAACTTTACCTAAAATGAAATCTAATTCTTATTTAATTAAAAAAAATGCCCCCTTTATCTGGGTGTTATATACCTGACAGGACGCTTAACATTTCTGGATTTCCTATGCTAGTATGTGTATAGCTTATCGTTTAAACATTTTTATTATTATTTAAATAATAATATCAATAATTTTTTTAAACACATTTACTCGTTTAGAATGATCTTAAAAAAAATAATCATAATTTTAACATATTTTTTTTATAGTTTATTTAGTATAAAACTTTTAAAACATTTCTCTTATTAAGCTATCTACTTTTTCTAGACTTAAAGCCATTCTTATTTAAATTATGGTATTTACCCATTTATTTACTACTTCAAGATATGAGTAAATTAAAGTTTAAACATTAATTTAACTGAACAAAACATAAATAAATATATGTTAAAAATATCATTAAAATTTTCTCAAGATCATGCTGAACGACTAACTGTCTTTACAAAATAATAAAATTATTATTTAAATCGATGATAAAAATATTTAAACCATGAGCTATACACATAGAAGCATAGAAGATCGAGAAATGTTAAGCGCCCTGCCAGCTATGTAACACCCAAATAGAGGAGGCACTTATTTTTTTTCAATTAAATAAAATTTAAATTTTATTTTAGTTTAAGTTTTAAGTGCATAAGTATGGCACAGGTTTTGGACCAAAAAAAAAATAAAATAAAATATCCGTGTCAACAGGTATCCCCCACTGCCTCGAGGCACATTTGTATTAGTTTGTTTTATTCAATAAATAGAACATTTTGAATAAATTTCTAAATGGATGGGAGCTGGTATACTAACTTGAACTAATAAAATATTATTATTAGCGAAATTTTTAATGACCAAAATTACGTTTTTGCTTATATCTTCTTTATTACTTATTTTATTAAAAATGTGTATATAACTATTTTTATAGAGCCAAAGACATATTTTTTGCCTATTTCATTTTTTCGTAACTCCTTAAGTTTTTAAGATATTTGAGTTTGTATATTAAATTTAAATCGTTAATATCTGAAAAACTAGAAGGGCTACAAAAAAAAAACTGACGCAGTTATATTAGACCGTTAATTTTGACTTTATACCATTTTTTCTAAAGTCAGTAGTTTTCAAGTAATATTAAAAAACACATTTTTTTACAACAATTTAAACCCGCTGAGCTGAGGCAGCAGTGCGGCTTGGAATTGACTATAGTTCATAGTAATATAAAAAAAAATGTTATATGCGGTTCTCTTCTAGGCTTGGTTTTTTTGCGGTGGCCTCCCGGACTATAATTCATGTCACCAATCCTATTTGTTTTAGAAAAAACGTCAATTCTACACCTCAAGTTTTGTCGAGTTAAATATAAAAAAAGAGGAAGTTTTTTTTTATCAGACTTCACGGAACACTCTTATAAAGTTTTTAACTAAAATTTTCACTTTTTATTTAAGCTATTATGTTGGTGACAAAAGAAAATTCCTATATTCAACCCGCAAATCCAAAACGTATGTTTTTTTTTGTATCTTACCCCGTCAAAATGAATAAAGTACTTTTTCATAAATGTATTTTTAGCGATTACTTACTTTCCTATGCTGGATTTTAAGAATTGTACATTATCCTTACTATTTCTGTCAACCAAGCTTAAACACGTAGCTTCCGGTCCCATTTCTCTTTTTAATACCGATGTTAGCAATCCATGAGGTGCTATCTCAATTAAAATAGCGTCTTTTGGAATATGCCTAAATACCTGATCGAATAATACTGGATTTGCAAAATTATTTACATGATATTCTTTAGAATTCATTTTGGATATTGGATTATCCCATTCCGATTCCTTCCAAGAACTTGATATCCATCGACTGGATCTTGGTTTTGGATCAGTTATAACTTTACCTATAATTTTAAATGAATATGTTATTTAATGTTTCTCCAGAATATTAATGTTTGTCTTGATATTTGTTTAATATTTTTTTTAAATACACCTTTTATTTATATTCGCCTTAGAATATTAGCAAAACAACTTAAACTTTTTAATTCTGTTTTTTTTTTCGATATACAGGGTGTAATTTAATTGATGGCTAAAAATGCAGGATGTGATTCTTCAACTCATTTTAGGACTAAAAGTCCATATAAACAGATCTGCACAAGGAGCTCATTTTTGAGATACAGGGTGTTGAAGTTTTTTTAAAAATCGGGTTTTTATTAATTTCTCAAAAACTCTTTTGCCGATTTTGTTGAAACTTGGCAGTGTTATTTTTAGTAACAAGGGGCTAATTTAACCTTAATTAGATTAAAATTATTAAATCCAGTGACGTGCTGGGAGACACCTTAGCGAATATTATTGGCAAAAAACTTGTATGCCACTGACTTTTTTCCCATTTTGATATTTTTCTTGGATTAAGCGACTAAAAATACAACTTTTTTATTGCTTGACCCTTTTTCGTATCTTGCTTCATTTTCGAGAAAACAATCATTTTATTGCATGTCCTTTAGACCGCACAAAAAAAATTAAAAAAGAAACAATTTAAATTTTAATACATGTTTACAATACAAATACAATAAACATAATTAGAAATACGTAATGAAGTTGGTAGTATTATGTAAAGTAAACTTTTAATTTTAATCAATGATCGCAATGAAATAATGTAGAAAGATGGACAAACAAATTAAAAAAAAAACTTTTAAAACTGAGGAAAGAAAGAAATAAGAAATAAAACATAAGAAATTAGCAGATTTAATTATCACAAAAATTGTTGAAAATGTCCTCCTTCTGCTTAAATACAGGATTCAATTCTCCTTCTCATGGACTGGCGAACCCTTTCAAAAATTCCAGGAGTATTTCTTATGGTTTCGCAAGAAACTATAATTCTTTGCCTTAGTTCCTCTACAGTTTGAACCGGTGTAGTATAAACTAAAGTCTTGAGGTGCCCCACAAAAAATAGTCTAAACTATTTAAATCGGGGGACCTGGGAGGCCAAGATTGAGGTCCTCCCGTCCTACCCAGCGATCGGTAAACGCTTCATTTAGAAATTCCCTAGCATGAATGCTGAAATGTGCAAGAGCACCATCGTGCATGAACCACATTTCTTGCCTTAATAAAACAGGTACATCCTCGAGCAAAATTGGCAAATCGTTCTCAAGAAAGTGGCGGTAGGATAGTCCATCCAGTCGTCCTGGAAGAAAGAACGGTCCTATGAGGATATCTCCAACTATTCCAGCCCACACATTGACGGAAAACTGCTCCTGATGATGTGCCTCCGTAATTGCGTGTGGGTTTTCTTCTGCCCATAAATGATTTTTATGGAAATTTCGAATGGAATTGCGGGAAGAATTAGCTTCATCAGTAAAGAGTATTTTGTTATCAAATAAAGGATTTTTAGCAAGTTTTTCTAAAAACCATTGGCAGAAATTAAACGCAACGGAAAATCACGAGGCAGTAGTGCTTGAACCCTTTGAATATGATAAGGGTATAGTAAGTTTTCAACGAGTATTTTCCAAACAAGAAAATGGGAAATATTAAGTGTTACCGCAATTTTCTAGTACTTGTTTCTGGATGTTCCTCAATTGTGTTTAAAACTGCTTCCTCTAACTCTGGTGTTCTCACCGTGCGATGTGCCCCTTTGGAATACAGCTCTTGATATATCCGCCTTGCATGGGATATAGCGATTTCCTGTCAGATATATCCGTAGGTAAAAGCATATCTGCTAGTTAGAATTTGCATAATCTTGGCATCGTTTACTTATTTTCTTTTTATTATTGATTAAAGAAACTTTCACAATTTAACAAACTACCACGTTTATGAATACTTGTCAAAATAGGACAGTAACTTATTCGCTCAAATGTAATATTTTAAAAACAAAATAAGGCACCAGCCTACTCTAAATTAAAATAATTTCGTTATTCCCACGAATAAGTAATTTGTTAAATAATATTTAAATGGTGCGAAATATCGAATTAAAGGTACCCAAAACTTAAAGAACGTAAAGACGGATGGGATTTTCTCAAATCGAAAACCGCCAGTGACGTAGCGTAAAAAAATAAGGGGAAATAGTCATCGCGACAATGCCTTTTTGTGCGATCTAGGGACATGCAATAAAATGATTTTTTTCTTGAAAATAAAGCAAGATATGAAGAAGGGTCAAGCGATAAAAAAGTTGTATTTTTAGTCGCTTAATTCAAGAAAAATATCAAAATGGGAAAAAAGTCAGTGGCATACAATTTTTTTGCCAATAATATTCGCTAAGGTGTCTTCCAGACGTCACGGGATTTAATAATTTTAATCTAATTAAGGTTAAATTAGCCCCTTTGTTACTAAAAATAACACTGCAAGTTTCAACAAAATGGCAAAAGAGTATTTGAGAAATTAATAAAAACCCGATTTTAAAAAAAAAACTTCAACACCCTGTATCTCAAAAATGAGCTCCTTGCGCATATCTGTTTATATGGACTTTTAGTCCTAAAACGAGTTGAAGAATCTCATCCTGCATTTTTAGCCATCAATTAAATTACACCCTGTATTGGTAAGGTTTTTGCGTTCTTTCCGATCCTTACATCACCCATATCGTTAATGTCTGCTTAGAAAATGGGTATTTTCCTAAGGCGTGAAGGTCTCGCGCATTCAGCCGGTTCTCAAAAATAGTTCACCAAAGGGATTTGCGGATTGCGTTCGATAAGTTTACTGTCGGTATTGTCCAAGATATTGGAAAAAATAGTCTGTGGCCAAACTAATGCTTTTTGTAGGGAAAGTGTTATTCCCAATCTGCAATCTGGCTTCACAGAAAAGCACAGCAGTGCAACGGTACGTGCCAATGTTTTGGACAATATCGTGGCCGATTTGGATGCGGGAATGGTTGCGTCCTTCGTTTTGCTGGATTTTTCGAAAACTTTCGACACTTTAAACCATGACTGCTTTCTGCCAAGCTTGCCCACTACGGATTTGATAACCGAAAGGTCACAGAGTGTGGTGCTGCAGGAGCAAATGTCATCTTTGTTGCCTGTAGTATCGGGTGTACCGCAAGGTTCGATACTGGGACCGCTTCTGTTTTTGATAGACTCGGCAGATATTTTAAAACGGATAGAGATTGGTTCGTATCAAGCATATGCTGACGATATTTAATTAAAATATAGTTTTCTTCCTTATGAATATCATATTGCTGAGTATAACATAAACAGAGAGCTATATATTATAAATGATCTATCAAAAAACACAACCTTTTATATAATCCTGAAAGAACCTGTCTTTACTTGAGGTGGGGTCAAGACTACTCGCGTTAGCGAGAAGGTGAACATAAATATTAATGGACAAACTGTGCCAGAGGTAAAATCAGCGAAATCGTTAGAGATCGTAATAGGTGGTGGTCTTAAATTTAATGAGCATGTTACTTCCTCATCAGAAACGCTTACTGCAATTTAAGAATTATATATGCTAATCGGGAGTTTCTATCCAAAAAACTTAAAGTCTTGCTTGTTGAAACCCTGGTACATTCATTTTTTAACTACTGTTTATTTGTTTATGGTCCGTTTTTGACTTTGCATATCGGCGAAAGGATTTAACGGGTTTAAAATTCATGTTTTCCTCTTGTGTGTTCCCTGCGCAAGTTTGATCATGTATTAAAAAGTATCAGGGATTTGAAATGGGTAAATATGGTAAATAGAGGACGGTTGCAGTTTGCCGTTTTCTTACATAAAATTATGACCTCTGGCATTCCTGTCTACCTGCGCGTAAAACTAATAGCACGAGACACCCTTCATAATAGAACTATACGCAATGGGAGTATGTTGGCGGTACCAAGATATTTGACGGCTTTGTTTCGGAGTGGCTTTACTTATCAGGCTACAAATATTTATAATACATTACCGAAAGATATTAAATCTTTGGGTGTTGAGGCTTTTAGGAATAGATTCCGAACATTTATTTTTTAATCACGGTACTTTTAGGCATCCGCATATTATTCTTTAATTTCTTGAATGTGTGTGTTGAAGTGTGTGTAATTGAGAATTTATTGAATTCACTTATATTATCTTAATGGTTTGCTGTGATAGGGTTGATTTATAAATTATTATCTTATAGATGTAATATACCTAACTGTATTATTGTAACCTTATCACTTAATAAAAGACGAATATTATTATTATTATTATTATAACGTACTCAAAAAAGATAAAATGTTATGGGTTACACTTTTATAGTGTTTGTCTTGATATAACAACTGTGACTTAAGTACAGAATAGTACAGGGATAACATTAAATATCTTTAAAACCGCAATGGCTATCCTTCAGAGAGTTATACAAAGACATTTCGAAATGTTTTTGTGTTACACCAAAACTTTAAAAAATCATTTCAAGTCGTCTTCATTTTTAAGTGGCTCGGATATGATATACTGTAAAGAAAGTTATCAAAATAGTGCTTTTAAAGTAGTAAAAATAAAAAAGAAACTAAATAAATATCCACAGCTCCAGGCTTATAACGAAAAACCAAAATTAACCTACAAGAAAAAAAAAACTTTTTTTTATTAACGCACACACCTAATGAACACCATTAGGTCGATAACATCTAGATAATCATAATAAGCAATAATAAGTTTGCTTTTAAAATTAAGGACTTACAAAAGTTTATTCAAAGTCATTTTTTTGAACTATTCGCGTTTTTTTAATTACAAATTCATTGGTAATGAAGCCTTTATTTCTTTTTTAATAACCCTAAGTCTAAAATATTCCTGGTGATGTTTTTTTTTATATTTTTTTTTCATAAAAGTAAAACTTCTTATGGTTTTGTTAAAATACTTTTACGGTTTTGTTAAAATACTAAAATAAGTTACACAAAAAGGAGGTTAAATTGTTGAGGTTTTTTTGTGTAAAACACGGTCATCTTAAATTAAAAAACGAAGACATTTAATTTTGTGTAGTCGTCTTTTCAGGATAATAGTGAGACAAGTTATACTTTGTAATAACACTTACAGCCGAGTGACGATCGCGTTGTTAAACTTAGCAAGGGACTTAACAATGTGTTAAATTTAACAGAGAAGTCAAAATAAAACTTTTGGCAACAGGGCATAACTTAAATGTTAACTATTTGTAAAAAAATAATTTAATTCGAGATTTTGCGTTAAAGATTAATTTAAGATATAAAATAAATAATTACCTTGCTCAAAATATAAAAAAATAGGTTTGGCACTCCTACAAAGTAATTTCATATATTTTCTTTCCAAACAAACAGTACAATAAATAGCTCAAATGACTAACACAGCGGAACATCTTTTAATTTGGTTTTTTAACAGTTTTTTAAAAACACTTATGCTTATTAGATTTTATTGATAAATTTAGGTAGTATTACATTCAGAGTAGACAAAGTATTTGCGTTATTTTTCTAGAAAATTGCTGTTTTAATTTAATAAATATTAGTGAAAATTACAAAAATTTAATTACTTACTGTTGTTTATTATTTATCTATTCTCTTTAAAACAAAGAATTAAATTAATTTTATGTTTATTTGTGTAATTATATATTATCTATAAATTAACGAAATAAACCTAGAAAATACTTCTTGTTTCTTAGGTTAAGGCGTGTCCAAAGCTATAACATGCGGTACTAAAAAAACCGTTAGAGACCCGCTGTGGAATCTGTCGGATTTGCCCCAATGCCTTGTTCAAAATCTAAGTCAAACGTATTCCAGGGTGTAAAATTTGATTTAAGAATTTTGCATTGCAATAAAAAGATTTAAGAAACAGCGCATATACGTATAATAATTCATACACGCACGCCAGAGTGAGTTACTCTTCAAGAATTTATAGTATTTCGAGTGGCTTAAGAGTGTTTTCACATTGTTCCCGTGATGAAAAGGGCCACGCGCATTAATTAGCATTTTTTATTGTTAAACTTTTAGGAGCAGACCATCCCCTTAGGCGCAAAAAGCTACTCAGATTATGCATCGCAACCTTCGAGCATATAATGCTAGAAGCAGCCTTGCAACTTGGTCGTGCGAACGATGTGCGTAAGAGGGAAAGAAAAATAAGGGTACAACACTTCTCTTTTGCTTTACTTGCTGATTAGTCAGCATATGCGGGGAATGGTATATACCATGCCGATCAATCAGCATGCCGAACGGTGTATATATTCCTAAAATAAGAGTATAACTTTTCTCTCGCGCTCTACGGGTTGTGTAGTCGGCGTATTTTTTTTTTAGTATTTTGTCTACTCTAGAGGTAATACTATCTGAATGTTAAAGGAACATTGTATAATTAAAAGAAAAATTATTTGGCTTTTCCCCAGAATAAAGATATTCATATATTATTTTAAAAATTATTTTTTTTTTGGAGATTATTATGGAGAGCTAATCTGCTCTCGCAATAATAGTAACAAAAAACATGAAAAACATAAAAAGGTTTAATTCTTTATAAAATTGATTTGTTTTAAGTACTATAATAAAATAATTTTTTTTATGAAATTATATAAAAATAGAAAATAAACTTACTTGAAAACATTGGCAACGCGTTATAAGATATATATGTTATTTCAAACTTATTGGTTATCGACGGACGGGTGTAGCACATATTTTATTTGATTATATTACTTGAAACAGATGTTTTTCATGTTTTTTGTTCCTATTATTGCGAGAGCAGACTAGCTCTCCATAATAATCTCTAAAAAAAGTATATTTTTTAAAATAATATATAAATATCTTTATTCTGGAGAAAAGCCAAATATTTTTTCTTTTAATTTGATATACCCAGAAATCAAAATAAACTATAAGAACATTTTATAAGTTAGGTTTGAGTAAAAATGACGACACATTAGATTTTAGGAACTTAGGATGCTAAATCAATATTTGTTACTATATTTTTAATAAATAGTATAGATGTTGTAAGTAGTAAAGTAGAAAAATTTTAAAGAAAAGATTATCAAATAAAAGTTTTGCTTGTTCTGTTAAGTAAAAAACGTCTAATTTTATTAAAAGTAAAAATTAAATCAGTGGCTATTTCATCACTGAATTTATCAATGAAATATAATAAGCACGATTTATACTAAAGAACCTAAAAAAACAAATTTAAAGAAATTCTGCAGTATCAGTTAGTTCATATTCTGTGCAAGGTAAATATTTTCTTTTTGGTTTAATTGATTTTTAAAGCAAAATTTCAAAGTAAATTATTTATTGTCATCCAGATGCCTTAAAAGGTGCTACGTTGTCAAGTTTGTTCATTTTTCACTCTTTGTTAAATTTAACCCATTGTTAAATCCGGTGCTAACTTTAATTAGGCGATCGTCACTCGGCCGTTAGAATAACAGTTTTTAGTATATTCTTACTATTCGTAAATACTCATAAAATGCAATAAATTTCATTTCTATAATTGTGAAAAGTTTTAAAATACGCTAATTTTAATAAAAAATGCCCGGGGTCTCAAAACTGACTTTTACATAAATATAGTTTAGGAGGAATCAGCGCATGAGTACCGAAAACTATTATACGACTTCAATTTTTTTATACGATCCTTTTTAAATTGCTCCACTGATGATATAAATGCATGTTGTCATCGCGCCACCTGGTTCCCTATTGTTTAAACCGACATTGTTTAAGCAATTGCTAGGAATTGTTATTTTTTAATATATAATTTAATATATATATATATATATATATATATATATATATATATATATATATATATATATATATATATATATATATATATATATATATATATATATATATATATTATATATATATTATCATATTCTTCTTTATATTAATAATATTTTACCTATTTAAGTATATTTAAAATTTTAAGATATAAAATTCCCCTTTTCAATTAAGCAAAATAAAATAAAAAATTAATTAAAAACCCTTATATCACTATTTTTTTATATTATACTTATTTATAAAATTTATTTAAAAATTAATTTAAAACAACATAATTATTAAAATAAAAATAATTTTTTTTAGAAAAATTAATTATTTTTTTTTTATTTAATTTTTAATGATATTTAAAAAAGAAAAATAATTTAAAATTTCGACTGTTTTAAATTATTTATTTTGTCGTCTCCATATTTAATTTAATGTAATTTTTATTTTAAAATTATAAAAAACCCCAAAGGGGGAAAATTGAAATATTTTTTTAAATTTTTAATACTATCCCCAAAGAATAATATATATATATATATATATATATATATATATATATATATATATATATATATATACTAAAAACATAAAGATGTATTTTTTATTCTTTATACAATGATTAATAATATCCTTTAATGAGATTTTTTAAAAATCTTGTTAATACAGGTTTTTTGATTGTTTATTAAGCGCGCTTACAAGTATGCGTCACTTACATTTAAGTATCGCCGTCTCTCTGACTCATACGCGCATCGGCCCCTCTGTTTCCTGAATCATTATTTGTCCTTTATCTTAAAAACTAGTAAGTTTATTAAAACTATTAAAGAGAGCAATGTAATTAAGAATTTAATTATCTACAATAATTTGTTTTCATAAGTTTTTTTCTAAAATCAATTTTACAAAAGTTATTGGTGCTTTATTTTACTTGTAAAAATCAAATCTCAATTAAGGATATTATTAACTATTGTATAAAAAATAACAAAATATATTTTTTATGTTTTTTTAAATATATATTTTTCATGGGTCAATAGTACCCAAATTTGAAATTTTTCGAACTTTTAAAGATTCATATCTTCAAAAATATTGCCTTTATCATAAAAAGTTTTAGTACCTTTTTAATTTGTATGTTAATAAAGAATATGAAAAATGTCTGGTGATAAAATAACAATTTCTTGTAATTGTTTAAACAATTTCGATTTAAACAATACAGCACCAGGTGGTACCATGACAACATGCATTTATATCATCAGTAGGGCAATTAAAAGAGGATCGTTAAAAAAATTGAGGTGGAATAATTTTCGGTACTCATGCGCCAATTTCTCCTAGACTAATATACATTATACCTAAGTGTCGAAATGGAAACATATTTTCTTAGATCATGTAAAAAGTGTACTTTTTTAAATATTAAACAAATATCTATTTTCTGGAGAGAAGCCAAATATTCTTTTTATTTAAATTGATATTCCCAGATGGTAAAATAAACAATATTTACCTACGAAATCTCCTAATATCGGTACAATGTCTTTAAGATACTTTGAATGAAAAGCGTAACCTCCAGACTTTACCAGTCTTGCGAATATTCCTTTATCTGTTAAGTTCTGGACAACCTGTTCAACTAAAGCTTTAGGGCCAGTTATCGTCACACCGTTGCTTGCATTAACACAAGCAATATAGACACCTTCCGGAAGCCATTTTAAAGTATCTTCTTTACTTAGTCCGACGGCGGCCATTAGGCCGGGTTCACATTTAGACTGTCGAGTGGCATATCCTCTTGCAAAACCAACCAATGCTGCTTCTTCAGCAGTCAGGTCTCCATTGTAGTATGCACAACCTATAAACAAAAATTAAAATCTAGAGATGAGCAAAAAATCGCGAACAGCGATTTAATCGCAGCGGTTTTAAACTCGCAATCTTCTCAGCAAAATGCGATTGAATCATTAGCGATTAGGCGAGTTTAACTTTTTAGACAACCAACATCGCTTTAACCCATATATGCCTAATGACCTACAGGTAGTACGGTTAAAACTTGTCCATTCCTGTCTCCGCAATTATAATTTCTTTTACTTTTTCTGCCTGAAGCGTCAGTTAAACGTTTATTCTCGACGAGTAACGAGTGTTAGTGAATATAAGTGGTATTTTACGGTAATGGAATTAGCTGTTCTGACGATTTTGATAATGGCCGAATATGGATGCGTTTGCAAGGTAACATCAAATTTCAAAATAAAATAAAAAGTGAATTTTGATTTTTGTGAGAATCTATTGTAGAAAACCGAGTATGTTTATTTTTGCTATTAAAAATGATACTTATTATCCAGTGATTTATAATTTTGCATGAAATTTAGGCGTCTTATATTTAGAACAATAGGAATATTAGTACCTATGCAAATTTTTATTTAGGTTTAGGTTACATATCGTTCATTGGCACGTTATGGCGTTAGATAAGTTATTGTTATTATAAAATGTAATATCAAATTCTAGTTCAAATTGACTGATATCTTAACCATATTTAACCTAACCTGACTATTGTATAATAAAGCTAAAATTAGCTTTATCCTTTATTTTGTCAGATAAGTTACTGTTACCTGTTATTTCAGGGGGTTTTCTTTACATGAAGCATTAGCAATGCTTGAGGATGACGAAATAGAGGCTGAGGCTATTACTTTGCTACCCCCTGTTAATCCAAACGGTAACATAACAGATGAGGATTCGGGTGATGAGGATCAGCTAGATATCAATAATTTGCCAGCCTTATGCAAACTGAGGTTGAGATAAATATAAAAAATGAATTGCCGGTCAAATTACACATACAGAAAAATAAAAGAAAGAAAGAAGATATTTGCAGCTCAGAAGATGAATTGCGTCTTACTGAAGTTAGAGATAGGATTAGGAAAAGCGTAAAAAAGAAAAGGGTTTATCGTTACGTAAAACAAGATCTACCAATGGATAGCTATGTTTTCCCCAACAACCATGAATATTTATTAGAGAGCAACCAATCACCCACTAATCTTTTTTTTTCTTTTTTTGATCACGATATATTGTCTAAAATAGTTGAAGAAACAAATAGATATTCGCAACAAAAAAACAGTAATGTAATTGTTGATATGGCAGAAATAAAGTGTTTCTTGGGTATACTGTTGTTATGTGGTTTTATCAGCGTTTCTAGAAGACGAATGTATTGGGAAAATTCAAAAGCTTCCCATAATATACTTGTATCTGAAGCCATCTCGCGAGACAAATTTGAATATATTATGACCCATGTTCACCTTTCATTCAATTTAAATTTGAATAAAACAGACAAATTTGCCAAAGTAAGACCTCTTTTTGATCATCTCAACAAAAAATTTCTAGAAAATGCACCAACCGAGGAAAACCACAGCATAGATGAAGCAATGGTCCCATACAATGGGCGCCATGGATGCAAACAGTATATACATGGAAAACCAATCCGTTACGGATTCAAACTTTGGGTAGGAGCTACTCGTCTTGGTTACATAAATTGGTTTAAACCTTATCAGGGAGCGAGCACTTATGTGAATCTAGTTTATAAAACAATGGGTGTCGGTGCTTCAGTGGTAATGAGTTACGCTGACCAAATCAGAAGCCTTCTTTGATAATTTTTTTTTCGTCTCCTACATTGCTAGAGAGTCTGCAAGAAAGAGAAATTTATGGCACCGAAACCATTCGCGAAAACCGCATACCAATGTCGATTTTGAAAGATAACCATGATATGAAGAAAGAAAAACGTGGGGCTTATGACTATGCAAAAATCGAAGACGAAAACATAATATTTGTCAAGTGGCATGATAATAATATTGTGACCTTTGGCTCCACAGCAAATGGTATTGAGCCAGTAAACTCGGTTAGACGATATTCTCAGAAAGAAAAGAAATTCCTGTACGTAGATCAGCCCCAAGTTGTCAAACAATATAATAAGAATATGGGCGGCGTCGACAGATCTGACCAAAATATAGCTCAGTACCGTGCAAGTAGGTGGTAAAAATTGGTATTTTTCATTGATTTCACATTGTATAGATATGGTAAATCTTATATATAATATATTTTATATATTATATATTATATAATATATATATATATATATATATATATATATATATATATATATATATATATATATATATATATGTATAAATATATATATATATATAATATATATATATATATTTTTTAAAAAAAATATATATATATATATATATATATATATATATATATATATATATATATATATATATATATATATATATATATATATATATATAAAATATATATAAATAGAGGGAAAACATATGAATCAGTTAGCATTTAGAAGAAGTGTGACTACAACCATTCTTAAGATACGATCGTTTAGACTTTAGACCATTTAGTAATTCCACAAGAGAAACAAACCAGATGTGCTTGTTGTCATGACAAAACCACAACACGGTGCAGAAAATGCGATATTGGTGTGCATGTGAAATGTTTTGTAGCTTATCATACACCTTAAATAGATAGTCTTGTATATACCTAATGTCCTATATATAGTCCGTTTTGTAAAAAAAAAAATTGTCGAATTAAACGAAAAGAATCATTGATATGTCTTATTTATAGAAGGGTTTTTTAATTAAAATAAAAAAAAAATTACCGAAATGAAGATTTAGGCATATATGGGTTAAAGAAACATGGAAGTCACTGTGTTTTACAAATGCTGGGCCCGAGGCCGAGAGTTCTTCTCGGCGCTAGACGCCGGATACTATAACATGCTGCAATTGCGATTTGGTCGCAACTCGCGCCGTTCGCGCTAAGGAAAATGTAAATATTCCGCAAGTCTGAGCCAGCATTTATGTTTGTTATCCAATCGGCATTCTTTAATCTTTATTATTTTAATGCGAGCGGGGTGCATTACTTGTTATGTTAGGTTCGTAATATATTAGGTATACTGTTTAAAAACTTAGAGCGTTTTAAACTCATTTAATTTTTTTGGTAGTTAGTAATTAAATATGTTTAAAAAAAAAAAAGTTATCTGTGGAATTTTTTTTCGAAATTGATGACAATTTTGCAAAGTATAATATGTGTGCAGCAAAAATATCATACAAAACAAGCACTACAAATTTTAAAAGACACATGAATTCAAGGCACCCAACGGTTTCACTGAAGCCTGAAGGCTATACTGAACGTAACTTGGTGAGTTTTTAAAAATACTTAAAAATCTAATTATGCTTTACATGGTAAATTAAAAATATTTAGAATTTTGTTTTTTATTGTGGACAAGTGAATTTTGAAAAATTTACTTAGTATAATAAAAATTGCAGAACGTTTGAACAAGACAAGAGTATGCGGTAACTGTGAGCTCTGCGGATCTCGGTTTAGACGCATCGACCTGTTCAGCGGTGAATATTGAAAAGACAAATTTAGAAGTAAAGCTGAGGCCATGATCAGATACACTAATACCACTTAAGGCGACGAAAAAGATTAAAAACACAAACTAGCAAGACTACTTACATTCCCAAGCGTGTAACTCCGAAATGTTAACAAAATATTGATGACAAATTAGTTTGACTTTTTACAGACAGCTACCAACCTATTCGAGTTATTGAAGAAACTGCTTTTAGACTTTGTGTTTACTCTTAATCGATTGTACGAACTTTCTGGTAGACATACCATTTCCAGAACTATGTTTCCAGCCCTCTATGAAAAATGTGTTACACAAACAAGAGATATTTTAAATACGGCGAAAAAAGTAGACATAACTACGGACTGTTGGACTTATATTAATATGGAAAGTTTTATGGCTGTGGCCGCTTATTTTCTAAATGATAATTTTCACTTTTACTAGACTGTTCTAGTTTAGTTGTTCAACATACCGGTGCAAACTTAGCAGATGAGTTAAATAGAGTTGTTAATAAATGGATAATAAAAAACAAACTTTTAATAGTCGTCTCGGATAACGGCTAATATAAAAGCGGCTGTAAATATATTGCCCTGGAAACAGTATGGCTGCTTTGCTCACACCATTAATTTAGTTTTGGCTAGTGATGGATTAAAAGACGAAGAAGTTGTTAACATAATTGAAAGGGTAAAATATATTGTAGGGCATTTTAAAAGAACTCACGTTGCTACCTCAAAATTAATAGCGTATCAACAAAATCAGGGAAATAAAACTTCTCTTAAACTTTTACAGGACGTATCTACACTTTGGAATTCTACGTTCTAAATGCTCGAAATGTTTATAATCCTAGAAGAGCCTGTAAAAGCCACCATGTCCATAATTAATATGGAACTAAACAATCACTTGACAATGGAGGAATGGGATATTATTAACAGATTCTTAAATCTGTTGAAAGCGTGACCAAAAACATATCAGGAGAGAAATACCTTACCGCTTCCTTGGTTATTCCTCTTGTTAATGGCTAAAATTCGGCTATTAAAAAGTTTAAAGGCAGACCTTAGTCTGAATGTATTAAACGTATCCTGGATAGATTAAAAAATCTTTAAAAGAAAGGCTAGAAAACTCCCAAAACAGTAATACATTATCAATAGCAACCTTTCTCGATCCAAGATTCAAGGAAATACCTTTTAGAGACAAAAAAATGCAGAAATCGCCAAACAAAATTATTTCTTTGGTTGCTGAAAAGTTTTCGGGTTAGTTAGCACAACAAAGTTGCTAGTAAATCGAAAACTTTATCCAAGTCAAACGATGAAGCGCGAAATCAAAATTAAGAAGACGACGGTGATTTTTGGGAGGAACCTTTGGCGTGGAAACTTCTACTACCAAGGCCATTTTAGAAGTTCAGCGATTTTTAGATTTCGAATGCTTGACTCGCAATAATCACACATTAAAATGGTGGAAAAAAAAATTAATATATTTTTTCTCACCTAGCTAGTGTGGCACAAGAGGGACTGAGTGCATGTGTTACATCTGTTCCTTGCGAAAGGCAATTTTCAAAAGCCGGGCAAATAATAACCGATGGGCGAAGCCGCCTTGGCAAAAAAAAGCCCAAAATGCTTTTATTTTTAAATACAAATTTAAAATGTATTCCCAAACAATAAGAATTTGTGTTGCTTTATGTTTTTGTTTTTTGTTATATATTTAAAAAACAATGAGTTATATTTATTATAATTTACTGATAATAAATACTTTAAAAATCCATTTAACTTTAGTTTTTAAATGCCTATGTGGATTTTTTGACATTTTTATTTTTAAAAGTAAAACAATGATACAACTATTTTTAATTTTAAGTTACATGTATGTATGCAATGATTGTAAGGTACTATGCAACATTGTTTTGTTTTTCCCCTCTTTTTCATTTTATCCATTTTATTCGGTGTTAGAAAACTAACAACTAACGCAATTTATCGCCATCGTCGTCCTTTACCAATTTTAAAAATCAAAATCGCAATCGCAGGTTACAGTCGCAGCGATTAAAGACTCGCAATCACAGTTTCGATTGCGATTGAAAAATCGCAGCTTTGCTTATCTCTAATTAAAATAAAGAGGTATGGGTGAAATTGTAACGTAATGCAGTATTGACGAAAGCGCTAATTTGACAGTTACGTTATGCGCGATACGATGTTTAAGGTCGCTGGTGGTAATAACGTTACCGCATGGAGTAATTTACAAGGCGATAAGTCTGCGTGTTATTGGAAATACCGCATAGAATCGTTCTGCGCTCAATTTTTGTTTGTTTATATTTTTTTATGGTTAAATTTATTTTAATTATTCCTAAAAATGTTTTGCATTATTTTTTACTCAATTTTTGTTACATAATTGTTGGTTTTGTAATTTTGAGATGCTTATACAAATAAGAAAGAGCCAAGAAGCAAAAAAAAACTCTTTTAAAATTACAGAGAAAAATTTTTGCATCCGAACTTTAAAGGATCATCTTCCAGAATTGTATTTAAAATTGTTGCCTTAAGATCAATAGCATTGCCATCGACAACAGCACATTTTCTAGGTCTTGGTCCATAACTACAATAAATACAGGGTGTTTCTTAGTAACATGCTAATATTAAAGGGGGTGATTCTTTGACCCATTAAAAAAAACTTTCATATGAATGTATGTCCTAAACGTCTTACAAAGTGTTAAAATTAAAAAAATATATTTTTTTATTGTCATTTTCATACTACTTAAATATTTTTATGAAAATTGGTGTACCGCGTTTATGCATTAAAGAGCATTTTTTGACCTAAGAAATATTTTTTTTATTATCAACAGTGGCGTCCGTACTGGACTCTGACTTGATATTTTTGAAGGAAAAAGTAGTACGCCACTGCTTTCTCTTAAAATAAAAATTATTTTTGGAGTCCCCGGTCAATTTAAAACAAATTTGGTTTCTTGACTTTTTTTCGTACGACTCACCGTTTTTCTTTAAAAAAAATTCACTTATTTGCATCTCATTGGACCAATTACGAGAAAAAACGATTATGTAACTTTGAACAATAATTTATTTAATAAGATAACTTTTAAACATTGAAATTATAAAATAAAGGTAATTTACATACATTTCAGAATAGTAACAGAAAAATTACCCTAAGCACAAGAAATCAATTATATCAGGTGTAAGAAATTCCACCTCCTGCAAATATTGCATGCCATGCCTTTTGACAGTTGTCTCCATAGTCTAGAGTATTTAAATCATTAATTTTAACAAATTATTTAAAAACATGGTTCAATATACGAATTCTGAGTTTGACAGTTTATGCTTTTATTAGTCTATTGTCACATGATATGGGCTTTCTGGTGTTATTATTTAAAAAACATGGTTCAATATACGAATTCTGAGTTTGCAGACATGCATTACATGTATGGGCTTGCTGGTGTTAACGCACTGGAAGCCAGGAGGTTGTATGAAAACCGCTTTCCAAATAGAAATATCCCGGATGCACGAACATTTTCAAACATTCATAAAGGATTGTGCGATAAGGGAAGTTTTAACTCAGACGATCATCTAAAAGGAGCACAGCGTACTATAAGAACTCCAAAATTGAGGTAGCGGTTTTAAATTCAATGGAGGAAGATCCAGCATTAAGTACACGAAAAATTGGAGATTTTGAATATCTCACATATTCTTGTTTGGAAAATTCTCCATGACTTTTTATTGTATCCATACCACCTCCAACGGGTTTAAGCTCTACTACCTCGCGACTTTTTATTACGGATAATCTTTTGCTAATGGTTTCTTTATAAAGTGACTGAAAATCCATTATTTGACACTGAAATTTTATTCACCGACAAAGCCAACTTTTCCAGAAACGCTATCCAAAACTTCCACAATAATCACATGTGGGCTGAAGAAAACCACATGCAATCTTGGCATCCCGGCACCAGGAGCAGTTTTCTGTTAACGTGTGGGTTGGAATATGCGGTGATTATTTAATTGGACCCTATTTTCTTCATAAGAGGTTAATTTCCGGCATTTTCTCAAAGAAGAATTGCCAGCTTTGAAGAAATCTTCTCTGTTTTCTTCACGACGGTGCACCAGCGCACTTCAGGCTCTGGCTCGCGAATATTTAAACCAAAATTACAATAACCGCTCGATAGGTCCTGGCGGACCACAGGCATGGCCATCTAGGTCTCCGGACCTCAATCCATTAGATTTCTTCCTATGGAGTCACCTTAAAACATTGGTTTACAGCACACCAATTCATAATAAAGAACAGTTGAGAAATCGCATCATAGTTTCCTTGCGAAACTATTAGAACCACTCCCGGCATTTTCCAAAGAGTACGTGAGAACAAGAGAAAAAGAGCAGAGGTATGCATATTTAGAGAAGGTGGACATTTCCAACACCTGATATAATTTATTTCCTTGTGCGTTCGGGGTAATTTTCTGTTAATATTCCGAAATGTATGTAGATTACCTTAATTTCATAATTTCAATGTTTAACAGTTATCTTAATAAATAAATTATTGTTTAAAGTTACATAAATCCTTTTTTCTGATAATTGGTCCAATGAGATGTAAAGAAGTGAATTTATTTTTTTATGGGAAAATGGTGAGTCGTACGAAAGAAAATCAAGTAACCATTTGTTTTAAAATGACCGGGGACTCCAAAAATATTTTTTATTTTAAGAGAAAGCACTGGCGTACTACTTTTTCCTTTAAAAATATCTAGTCAGAGTCCAGTACGGACGCCACTGTTGGAAATAAAAAAAATGTTTCTTAGGTTAAAAAATCCTCTTTAATGCATAAACGCTGTACACCATTTTTCATAAAAATATTTTAAGTGGTATAATTTTAACACCCTGTATCTCAAAAGATACGTTTAGGACATACATTCATATGAAGTTTTTTTTAATGGGTCCAAGAATCACCCCGTTAAATATTAGCATGTTATTAGGAAACACCCTGTATAAATGCGGGAGGCTATCCAGGTGGAAGCGAATTTGAAAAGGGCCCGGGTAAAACCCTAATACCTTTTGTGTCAAGGGAAATTTGATTTATGGAAAATATTAAGTAATAAATGGAGGTCAACGAAGAGATTATTTTTATTACCAGATTGGCTAAGAAAGAGTGTAGAATTGATTAGTACCGACCTAATTATAACGTATATAAACTTGGCTAGCCCAACTCAAAAAAATGCAACCAAATTTAGATTGAGATTAGGGGCTATTTAGGTGCCCAATTGATAAATTCGGTGCACTAACGATTTTAAAAATACTGAAAAAAACTGTGCGTCTGCCAGGTTTCGAAAATTTAACAGACCCATAATCTTTACTTTTTTAATGAGTAAAATAAAAGAAATTAAGTGCTAACTGAGTGCTTTTAGGAACCTAAAAGAATTTTCAAAATTTTTCTAAATTAACTGAAAAATTATAGTATTATATTTCTTCAAGATTTTAACCGGTACAACCTCGATTATGGCGAATGGGCGGGATTTTTTCATTTTGTCAAAAAATTTGTATTTTTTTATCCTGTTGATCCTGGTCAAATAGTTATGAGATTATTATATTGTCATATTTTGTTGGGTCCGTTACACATCACGACCGTCTTTATTTAATTTTTTTTTTGGAAAAAAACAACACATTGTATTGTGTTAAAAAAATAAAAGTACACAGGTGACGAAAAATGTAAAAAAGTTTAAAATATGTGAAAAAATAAAACATATAATTTTGAACAAGATAATTATTTAATACTAACTTAAAATAAATTTAATAAATTATAAACAGGACATTTAAAAAAAAATGCTCGGACCAGTTGAACCCCAAAATAAAGAAAAATATTTCTCACGAAGGACTCTTTTTTTTCTAGGATATGACATGAATTTTCAATTTGTTTATAATCATGATATAAACTTTTTACCCACTTATTATTATGCAATTACATCCAAAACATCTACTTTTTATATTGACATTATGAAAAAAAAACCTTCCAAATAATATATCAATTTAGAATAGCTATTTATGTTGTAAGTACCGGGTGTTCCACTAAGAGAGGTAGTCGGCTATATCTCAGAAACTACTAATAGTATAACTTTCGGGAAAAATTTTTTAGATAAAAGTGACCAAGAACAATTGCTGGAAATTATTTTCAAGTCTGTGGAATGGCTGCTAGGGGGCGTATGGGTAACGTCAAAACATAAAAATATACATTTCTCAAAAAAATATCAAATAAAGTCTATTAATAAGTGGTACTATTTTAATCTTTAATGTGTTCTAAACAAAGAAGCTTTAGGTGTAATTTTTGTCAGTTCTAAAATAAAGTGGTGGGGGAAGGTTAAAGTTTAATTTAGGTAAGTGCTAATAACTCCGGTTAGAGAAAAAAAATCCTAACAAAATGAAGAAAACCGCAATTTAATATCTCTTTTTAGACCGAATATATTACACAATGTTTTCTACTAGGCCGATTTCTTTAGGTAAAAATTAAATTTATACATTTTTACAAAATCTAATGACATACTGCATGATTTTTACTTATTTGAACCCATTTAACGATATTAAACAACATTAGATAATTACCAACCTATAACTATAATATAATAATCCATCGAGCGTGGTCCTTATTAAGTTAGCTTTGAAAACAAAAGGATGCTGAAATATAAAAAATCCAACAGTTTTTATTTCAAAATATAAAAATAATATTTTGAAATAAAAATTGTTGGATTTTTGATTTTTCAGCATCCTTTGTTTTTAAAGCTAACTGTTCTACGGCGTCTGCGGTGTAAGGGGCGAAGAACATTTCCCGTGGTACGAAAGCGATTTGCTAAACAAGTAAACATTTTGCTGCGGGCTGCCGTACCGGCGTCTCTGAGGATATCTCAATGCATACAGCCTTGCAGCTATTGTCGCATTTTGTAGACACACAATAAATAGCAATAATATCAATTGCTTCTTTAAGCAACAAAGGCATTTTTAAAGAATACAATAGCAAAAAACTAAAAATAATATTTTGCAATAAAAACTGTTGGATTTTTGACATTTCAGCATCCTTTTGTTTTCAAAGCTAACTTGATAAGGGACCACGCTCTATGGATTATTACAGTTATAGGTTGGTAATTATCTAATGTTGTCTAATATCGTTAAATGGGTTAAAATAAGTAAAAAGTATGTAGTATGTCATTAGATTTAGTAAAAATTTATAAATTTAATTTTTACCTAAAGAAATCGGCCTAGTAGAAAACATTGTGTCGTTAAATGCGTTACGTCTCTATGTCGTATTTATATTTTTGCTAATATATTCGGTTTAAAAAGAGATATTTAATTGCGGTTTTCGCCGTTTTGTTGGGATTTTTTTTCTCTTTATAAATATTTAAAAAGGTATATATCATTGTATTTAAATTTTTCGAAAAATATCGTAAAATAGGTTAGTTTTTACCTTGACTCCCTCTAGCGGCGTTTGTGAGATAAGTGTGGCAATAGTTTATACACCTGAAAATAATGCTTAAAATGCTCTTCTAAACGAGACCATGTTCACTAAATTCGGTTAAAGCAAACCGAAGTTATTAGCACTTTAAAAATTAAGCTTTAACCTTCTCCCGCCACTTTATTTAAGAACTGAAAAAAATTACACCTGAAGGTTCTTTGTTTAGAAAACATTGAAGATTAAAATAGTATCACTTATTGACACACTTTATTTGATATTTTTTTGAGAAATGTATATTTTTATGTTTTGACGTTACCTTTACGCCCCTAGCGGCCATCCCACAGACTTGAAAATAATTTCCAGCAATTTCTCTTGGCTGCTTTTATTAAAAAAAAAATCCCGAAAGTTATACTATTAGTAGTTTCTGAGATATAGCCGACTACTTCCCTTAGTGGAACACCCGGTACAAGAAGAATGACTTTATTAGACGAGTTTTTTATGGGCGAGCAAGCCTATAAAGTAACGAGGCCAATAAAGGTATGTATATATACAGGGTGTCCCAAATTCGATTCTCATCATTCCTTGAAGAGATACGAGGTCCATTAAATGGGGAAAAAGTTGCGCAATTTGATGCATATTAAAATGCCACCTTAAAAATTTAAAAAATTTGAATCCTTCCGAGGATTTTTGGAAAAAACCGTATTTTCGCGATTTTATTTTATTTTTTATGGCTTTATTTAAATAGATATAATAAAATAAATTTTACATTCTTATTTTTAATTTTTCTGTTTTACAATACAACGGTATTAGATTTACTCACTGACGTTTTATCTTCGAGCTGCCATCATCAACTTTGTTTTTTTAAACACGGCGCTGGATTTTTTATTACGTATTGTAAGAGCTTTAAGGGTCCCAAAACCAATAATGTTACGTTCTTATTCAAAAAATACATATTAATAGCAATTTCCATAAGAAACCATGTGTTAGAGAAAGACCGAAAATATATTTTTGATAAAAAAACATTAAAATGATTTTTCCGAATAATTGTGATACATTATTGGTTTTGGGACTTAAGAAGCTCTTAGAATACTAAGTTGATGATGGCAGCTTGAAGACAAAACGCCGATGTGTAAATCTAATAAGACTTTCTCGTAGAACAGGAAAAGTAGCAATGAGAATGTAGAATTTATTTTGTTTTATATATTTAAATAGAGTCGTAAAAAAATAGAATCGCGAAAGTTCGGTTTTTTCTTAAATCATCAAAGGTACTTTTTTTTAGCTTTTAAGGTGGCATTACAAGTTTCCGAGATTCCAATGACGACAATCGAATTTGGGACACTTTGTATTGGTAACATACAAGGTTTTAGCTACGATTACATTTTAAACGGATTCCTAATAACCTATTTGTACCTACAACCGCGCGTAAACTGCTATTTTACACTCTTATTTGAGAGCTTAAAATTGCACTTTTACGCCGTGAGGCGAAAAAGTAACAAAAACTCACTCACATATAAATTAATAAAACAACGATAAATTTAAATGGGGCTTAAATTTTTGGTAAAACAATTTATTTATTTAACCTTATGTTAAAAGTACACTGATTGCAATTTGAAACATAAAAAAACTGGTAAATTTTCTCCTACCGATTCTTTTAGATGTATAATATCAATTCAATATCTCTGGAAGAGAGGACATCATACATGTACTTAGAGATTGCCCAGCACTAGGGCACATCAGAGGGAAATGTCTAGGTACGGTATGGCTGGACCTAAATGACATAAGATTCCTACCACTAATGGGACTCGCATCACTAGTGAGGAAATTGGGGCTCTAGTAAGCAAAACGACAGCACCATATCAGTGTTTAAAGGAATGCATACGAAGGACGTACAGGGTGACGGAACCTGGGTATGTAAGGGTTGGTGAGAGCCATAATGTGCTTAGGCCTCAGTGCTCAGGGCCCCAGCAGGGGAACTCATTGCCCTACAAAATAAAAATAGATAAAACAGGGGAAGGATATCTCTGGTGGTGACCTTCAAATTGTTCCAGAAGGGAAGTCTGAGGTACTGGCACTTATATATTTTTTGCTATTTAAATTTTATGTTGCACAGAACTTTCAAAATAACCCTTGACCACAGTCGAGGAGCGCCAACCTCCAAGGTGCTTCACAGTCAATAAATTGCCTCTTGCGTCAGCTATCTTATGAAATCATCGTATGCCTTTTCATAAATAAGTCTAGACTTTTTTGGCAATAACTGTAGGCAGACTTTCTCTGCAGTTTCTTCTATTTCCGGATTATTTCGGCTCATAATTCAAATTTGAAAACTGCGTTTTTGACAACTATGTTAACACCACATGTAATTATTTTAACTTAACTTAAAGTTATTTTATTAATTTGACTTAAGCGTAATAGTAGCATCAGCAAAAGAATCCGATATGCCAGTGTTAATAAAAATATGGGAAAAAACTACCGAAAATGCTTAGTCCATAATTTCAATCGTACAAAAAATATTGTTTGCACCTCTGGCCTAAAGCACTTTTACGCCCTCAGCTGTCAGCGACGGGCGTAAAAGTGCCATTAAGTCCTTAGTACAAATATATCCATTGAAGTTTTGTTCTGTTGCATTTTAAAACCCCTGTATACCAGACCTGCTGTTGCCAGTGTCAATAATATTGCAATAAAAAATATAAAGAAAATGTGGTTAGTCTTGGTTAGTTGTGGTTAATCTTGGTTAGTTGTTAGTCTTTGTAAGTTAGGGTTGACATAGATGACATGGTCATCCAGGTCAAAAAACTCCAATTGCGGTATAAATATTACCAATTACTATTCAAATAATTATGTAAAATTATTTTAGTGTAATGTTTTGTATGTAAATCATAAAAAATATATTCCTAACTTTGGATATTATAAAAAAGAACAAAATAGAGACTTATTTTATTATACTACTAGTTCATAAAGGGCCACTTTACGGCCTCTAAACTGTATAATAAACAACCGTTTAAAATGTAATCGTAACATAAAAAAAGAGTAACTAAATTACTTATACATACCTACTTCTCCAAGTGAATGTCCCGCAAACCCATCGGCCTCAATACCTAGAGCCTTAAGCACATCAGTTAGAGCAATTTCAGTGACAGTTATTGCCGCGAAACAGTTGGTAATATCGTCGAAAACAGCAGGATCCTCACTTAGTACTACTTCTTCTAAATCAATATTGTAAGGTTTAAGGGCATTTGCACATCTTCTGAACGTGTCTCTAAATATGTCGATTTTCATAAGATCTCTGCCCATCCCCGTCCACTGACTCCCCATGCCGCTGTAAATGAACCATATGGGACGGTTTTCTCTATTTTTTCGGTTTATTTCCCTTACGGAATGATCACCTAATATGGTGTATCTAAAAAAAATGTAAATACTTAATAAATATTGATCGTTGGCCCATCAAGAGAAAAAGGGACAAGTCGTACATAGTATGCTCTTTTTAATGGTGAATATTGACTATGCGCTAATCATGTATTGACTGATTTTACAGGAAGACTACGGATTATCGACTAAAGTGCAGAAAAAGAGCCATCTTAAAACAAGTATACTCCTATTTTTACCACCTTTTTGTTAGCTTGCCTTGTATGTATATTTTTTTATTGAAGGGAAAAAAATTTTAAAACACCGAAAGATGATAGACGGTAGTCTGGGATTTCCACCCACTAAAAGACCCCTCCTCCTAATCCCCCAGTCCGTGTTACATCATAAGACGGTTCTCTACTGCCTTACTGGTGCCTTTCTGGGATTTTTTCTTTTAGAAGGCGCTGCGCGTAAGCTGCGATTTCCTTTTAGCTTTCTTCTCTTTGTATTAGATATTTTCACTAAGCTCGCAGGGTTAATAGTATTGCCTAGAGTTGCTTCGATGTTGGCTCAGTAGTTCCTCCAGCGCTCCACTCGAAAAACATTTTTTCGAATATGTATGTATGTATGTGTTCTTGTGTGGAATTTTACTTCATTACTTAAGTATGAATAAAAGTGCTGCTGAGGGTCATCGTATTTTTGTGGAAGTTTACGGAGAACATGCTCCAGCTAAGCAAACATGTAAAAAGTAATTTGCACGTTT